>MU782680.1:0-20456 GCA_026770625.1 Nicotiana glauca | reverse complement strand
CCCCCCCCCAAGGTTAGGCAATCCATTTACCTCGAACCAAGCTCAAATCAATTTGTCACAATGCTCTTTTCATGAATAACCGGCTCCGGATGGCCCAAATCTAGCCAAATCAATTACATAATATTAATATAGCTACAAGAAACTAATCTAACTAATGAAATCAAAGCTAAGGCAAGAATTGAAAAAATCGCCCAAAAGTCTTCCCCGGGCCCACGTTTCAGAATCGGGTAAAAGTCACAAAATATGAACACTCATTCCCTCACGATTTTAACCATACCACATTTACTCAAATCTGATACCAAAATTCGATCAAAATCTCAAAGTTCAGTCTAAGAACTCTTCTCAATTTTTCCAAAATTTTCACCCCAAATCCAAAATTAAATTATAAAATTAATGATAGATTAGTGGAATATAACCAAAATCAAGTTAAGAACCATTACCAATTAATATATCTGAAAATCCCACAATATCTCGTCTAAATCCGAGTTCCCAAACTCAAGTTTTAATAAAAAAGGCCAACCCTCATTTTTGAAATGTTTAAATACTTCTCGGTGATTTCTTCTTCGCGAACACGGAAGGCTAGGGGTGTGCATTCGAATCGGTTTATCGATAAATCAAATCGATTATTTGTTATCGAAATCGAAATCGAAAAAATCGAAACCTTATTGAAACGATAACGATAAGCATATGTACAAATCGATAATCGATAAGTAATTATCGATAAGGGTCAAAATCGAATCGATAAATCGAATGCACACCCCTAGACTGTAGACGCTTGTTAAATAAGTAATTATCTATTTGTGTAGATTAATATAACATATAGAATGTATATATATTCCGCTACTATTTTGAAAGAGGCTATACAATATTATTTCCCTTAATCTATACCCTTTCCTTTACCCTAAGTCCCTTACCCTATTATTTCCTCTACCACATTTAAGGAATGATCATATTTAAAGATCAAGGGGATGGAGTTCAAATTAATGGAAAACAGAATTAGCTGTGATGATGTGTTTTGTTTTGTTTTATTTTTTTTATACCGTTGGAGTGTTAGTGGCATACATTTGATCCCTTACTTTAGTTTTGTTGCATGTGCTTGTTGACACAATTTTTATATTATAAATGGGGTTCGTTTTATTTTAGCTTCTTTTTGTCCATATTAGTTAGGCGCGTTTATAGCGATATACTTTCCGTGGAATCCCGCAAATTTTCTTATTAGTGTAATCGATAACCGAATCGATAAGCCCCCAAAATCGATAAATCGAAATCAAAAAAATCGAAACCTTATTGAAACAATAACGATAAGCATATGTACAAATCAATAATCGATAAGTAATTATCGATAAGGGTCAAAATCGAATCGATAAATCGAATGCACACCTCTACGGAAGGGCCATTGCGTTTGCGAAGCACAACTTGACTTGGACCACAATTTCTTCATCGTGAACGCGATGACCATGTCGCGAACGCGAAGACTACTCAGTGCGACCCTATGCGAACACGAGGACAACATCACGAATGCATAGGCATAAGGCCCTGGGACCCAGCTGGCCATTCCTTCTACGCGAACACGGGACCTACATCGCGAATGCGTAGGCTAACATTCCCAGTGCTTCGCGAATGCGAGAGCTCCTTCACGAACGCGAAGCACAAAAACTCGCCCACCATAAATTCCTATTCGTGAATGCGAGTCTCCTCTCGTGAACGCGATGAAGAAACTGTTTGCAACAAAACACCAGAAAATCTACCAACTTTCAAAGTCCAAAAATAATCCGTTAAGCATCCGAAACACACCCGAGGCCCCCGGGACCTCAACCATACCAACCAATCCTAAAACACTATACGCACTCGAGCCCATAAATCACATCAAACAACGCTAAAATCATGATTCACTCTCCAATTAAAACTTAAAGAACTTGAAACTTCAAAATTCTACAACCAACGCCGAAACTTATCAAACCACGTCCGATTTTGCACATAAGTCATAATTAGCACTACGGATTACTCCAATTCTAGTTTTCGAATCCGACCCCGATATCCAAAATTTCACTACCGGTCCAAATCTCCGAAAATTTGACTTTCGCTATTTCAAGCATAAATGAGCTACGGACCTCCAAAACACAATCCGGACACGCCCTTAAGCCCAAAATCACCCAACGGAGCTAACGGAATTGACGAAACTCCATTCAAAAGTCATCTTCACACAGTTTTGACTACGGTCCAAATCCTAAGTCTTAAGCCTCCATTTAGGGACTAAATATCCCAAAACACCCCAAAAAACAAAACGAAACCTCCCGGCAAGTCTCAATAGAAGAAATAGATATGGGGAAAGCAGTTAATAGGGGATCAGGGCTCTAACTCTCAAAACGATCGACCGGGCCGTTATATCCTCCCCCTCTTAAAATAATCATTTATCCTTGAATGAGCATAGAGACATATTTGAAGTGGTGAAAAGATGAGGATAACAGCTGCGAATATCCTTCTTGGTATCCCAAGTCACCTCCTCGACCGGATGAACCCGCCACTGAAACTTTACCGATGTTATGTTCTTTGACCTCAACTTTCAGTCCTGCCTTTCCAAAATAGCCACTAGCTCCTCAAAATACGATAGATCCTTGCCCAACTGGACTGAGCTAAAATCCAATACGTAAGACAGATCGCTGTGGTACCTTGAGAGCATCGAAACATGAAATAACGGATGAACTCCTGATAAGCTGAGAGGCAAGGCAACCTTATAAGAAACCTCCCCAACTCGCCGAAACATCTCAAAGGGGCCAATAAACCTTGGGCTTAGATTGCCCCTCTTTCCGAACCTTATAACGCCTTTCATAGGCAAAACCCGGAGTAACAGCCGCTCTCCAACCATGAATGCGACATTGCGAACCTTTTGGTCCGCATAACTCTTTTGTCTGGACTGGGTTATGCGAAGTTGATCCTGAATCACCTTAACCTTCTCCAAGGCTTCTGAACCAAGTCATTACCCAATAATTTGGATTCGCCCGGCTCGAACCAACCCACTGGGGATCGACACCGCCTACCATACAGAGCCTCATATGGTGCCATATGAATGCTAGATTGATAACTGTTGTTCTAGGAAAACTCTGCAAATGGCAAGAACTGATCCCAAGAACCTACAAACTTCATCATACACGCACGAAGCATATCCTTAAGAATTTAAATAGTGCGCTCGGACTGCCCGTCCGTCGGATGGTGAAATATTGCGCTCAACTAAACTCGAGTACCCAAATCATGTTGTACGAATCTACAAAATGGTAATATAAACTGCGTACCCCAGTTAGAGATGATAGATACCGGCGCTCCATGAAATTTTATAATCTCCCGGATATAAACTCGAGCCAACATCTCGAAAAAATAGGTAGCCATCATAGGAAGGAAATGAGCTAACTTGGTTAGCATATCCACAATCACCCATACTGCATCAAACTTCTACTGAATCCGTGGGAGTCCAATAATGAAATCCATAGTGATCCACTCCAATTTGCTCTCCGAAATTTCTAACTTTTGATGCAATCCACCTGGCCGCTGATGCTCATACTTTACCTACTGACAATTTATACACCGAGGAACATACTCCACTATGTCCTTTATCCTCTCCCACCAGTAATGCATCCTCAAGTCCTAGTACATCTTCGCGGTACTCGGATGAATAGAGTGCCGCGAGCTATTAGCCTCCTGAAGAATCAACTTACACAAACCATTTACATTAGGCAAACATAACATGCACTGCATCCTCAATGCACCATCATCCCCCAATAGTGACCTCCTTAGCATCACCGTGCTGGACCATCTCCCTAAGGACAAGCAGATGAGGGTCATCATACTAACTCACCCTCATACAATCATAGAGAGAAGATTGTGAGACCACACAAGACAATACTCGACTAGGATCTGAAATATCCAATATCACAAAATGGCTGGCTAAGGCCTGAACATCCAATGCCATGGGCCTCTCTGCTGCCGGTAGATAAGTTAAACTCCCCAAACTCTTTGCCCGGTGACTCAAAGCATCGGCCACCACATTGTCCTTCCCTGGGTGGTACAAAATGGTGATATCATAATCCTTAAGCAACTCTAACCACCTCCTCTGACGCAAATTAGGATCCTTCTTCTTGAACAGATGCTACAAACTTTGGTGATCAGTGTAGATCTCACAAGGGAAACCGTACAAATAGTGCCTCCAAATCTTCAAGGCATGAACAATAGAAGCTAACTCAAGGTCGTGGACATGATAATTCTTATCATGCACCTTCGGTTGTCTAGATGTGTAGGCAATCACCCTATGGTCTTGCATCAACATCGCACCGAGGCCAACTTGCGATGCATCAGAATAAACTATATGAGACCCCAAACCTGAAGGCAATACCAATACTGGTTGTAGTTAAAGCTATCTTGAGCTTCTGAAATCTCTCCTGGCACTCCTTTGACAATATGAGTGGTGCACCCTTCTGGGTCAGCCTGGTCATAGGTGCTACAATAGATGATAACCCCTCAAAAAATCGATGATAATACCCCGCCAAACCAGAAAAGCTTTAGATCTTTGTAGTTAAGGACGGTCTGGGCCAACTCTACACTAATTTCAGCTTCTTCGGATCCACCTTGATCCCTTCACTCGATACTACATGACCCAAGAATGCTAAGAAATCTGACCAAAACTTCCATTTAAAGAACTTTTCATATAACTTCTTTTCTCTCAAAGTCTAAAGCACTGTCCTCAGGTGTTTCTCATGGTCTTCCCGAATCTGGGAGTACACCAAAATATCATTAATAAAGATAATGACAAATGAGTCAAGATAAGACCAAAATACACTGTGCATCAAATGCATAAATAGTGTTGGGGCATTGGTCAGCCCAAATGACATCACAAGGAACTCGTAATGGACATACAGAGTCCTGAAAGCAGTCTTTGGGATATCTAGTTCCCGAATATTCAATTGATGATAACTCGAATGAAAGTCAATCTTGGAAAACACTTTGAAACCCTGTAACTTATCAAATAGGTCATCAATATGAGGTAAAGGATATCGATTCTTCATTGCGACTTTGTTCAACTGGCGATAATCAATGCACATACAAATAGAACCATCATTTTTTTCCACAAACAAGATAGGAGCACCCTAAGGTGACACACTAGGTCGAATGAAGCCCTTATCCAGCAATTCCTGTAACTGTTCCTTCAACTCCTTCAACTTAGGAGGGTCCATACGATAAGGAGGAATAGAGATGGATTAAGTGCCCGACAACAAATCAATGCCAAAATTAATATCTCTATCGGGCGGCATTCCCGGAAGATCAGCTGGAAACATATCTAGAAAGTCCCTCACTACCGGACCTGACTCAACTGTAGGGGTATCAATACTAACATCTCTCACATAAGCTAGATACGTGTCACACCCCTTCTCAATCATTTGTTGAGATTGAAATGAAATAACTCTGCTAGGAGTGCAATCTAAGGTACCCCTCCACTTTAATCACGTTAAACCTAGCATAACTAGCATCACGGTCATGGCATGACAATCAAGAATATCATAATAGGGAAACAACCAGTCTATGTCTATCAAAGTCTACCATGCTGAGCAATAATAAATTGGCTCTGGTCTCAAAACCACAATCAGCAATCAAACAGGACTGGTACACGCAGTTGACAATAAGAAAATCTCATATAGGAGTAGATAGATAAATAGAGGAACTCAAAGAATATTGAGATACGGCCAAATACGGGGCAAAATAAGATAACACATAAGAATAAATGGAGCCTAGATTGAATAGAACTAATGCATCTATATGACAGACCGGAACAATACTTGTAATGACAGAATTGGAAGCAACATCCTCTGTACGAGCAGGAAGGGCATAGTATCTAGCCTGAACTCCCCCCTCTAGGGTGATTTCTACCTCCAAAATCTCCACCTTGAGCTGGCTGGGCAGGTGGAGTGGCAACTGGTGCCGTAATCATAGCCTGAGAACCCTATGGCGAACGCTATGGTTGAGAAATATGTAGAGCTGTACCCTTCCTAAGTTTGGGGAAATCCCTCACCATATGATGAGTGTCGTCACACTTAAAAAAGCACTAGGAGGACATGGCGGTTGTGGCTAGCTTGGCCTAGGTCTGCTAGACTGACCACTAAAAGCACCCCGTGCAGGAGGCGCACTAGATACTAGAGGTGCATAATAAGGCTCCTAAGGTCTAGGAGGAGCTAGAATACCATTGGAGGCTGGAAGAGCTGAATGAACGGGGCGACTCACATAGCCCCTACCATGACGAACTGCAGCTTGGGCACAGACACCAGAATAATGGCAAAACTCTCGAGACCTCTTTGCCTCTCTCTCCTCCATATCTCGAGGAAGCATGTGCTCTACTATCCTAGAAATACTCACCACCTGCTGATACGAGATATCCATCTCTAACCCCCGGGCCATGCTAGTCTTGATGCTAGAAATGAGTTTCTCAATAAACTGATGGACCCTCTCTCGAACTGTAGAAACCAAGGGTAGGTCATGTCTATTTAGGTCGCTGAAACGGACTGCATACTCTGAAACAGCCATGGTAAACTAATGCAACTACTCAAACTCTGCATGCTAAGAATTCCTGAGGCTTTGAGGGACATACTCTCTCAAAAACATATCTGAGAGTTGAGTCCATATACGGGAAGCTGCCTAAGTCGGACTGTCCAACTCATTAGTACGCCACCACTGATAGGCTGCTCCTCGAAGTTAGAAAGCTATGAAAGAAACCCCACTCAACTCTACTATGCCCATACTCCTCCAAAAATCCATGAGCATCCTCTGATGCTAGACCACTGAATGTAAGAGGGTCGTACTTCTTATACCTCTCAAACATACGTTGCTACTCCTCTAAAATTGCTTTCCTTCCCTTTGGCTGAGCTGGCTCTATAGGTGGTACCGGTATAACTTTTGTAATCTGATTATCCTGAGCTCGTTGCTCTGGGATACGGGCTATGGAAGTTTGTGCTTCTCCCCTGATCTAAGATGTGGCTGGAGCAAGGGGAATCAACCCTGCCTAAGCTAGGGTGTTTTACATGCTCATGAACTATGCAACGGTCTCCTAAAGAGATGGAGTGGTAGTCGTAGGCGTCTCAGGTGCATGTTCTCCAACTAGGGCTACCGGTGGCTCCTCGGTAGCATCTCGCTAGGGTGATCTGGATTCACCACAAGGAAGTCCTGGGCCTCTACCCCAGCCCCAGCCTCAGGCGACTCTAGTAGGGGGCGCGGGTGCTTGGTCATCTCCGGCTACACGTGTCCTCAACATCTGTAAGATAATAGAAGACAGAAGTTTAGAATTTTGAAGTCAATAATTTCGCACGACATGGAATCAAATAAACTGGACTTCTCCTAACAATTTTGTAGCCTTCCAAAGATAAGTATAGACGTCTCCGTATTGATCTGCAAGACTCGAATAAACCGGCTTGTGACTCACCACTCATATGAACCTAGAGCTCTGATACCAACTTGTCATGATCCAAGTTCTCCCTCCGTGAATCGTCATGACAACACCTAATCCCTATGACTAGGTAAGCCTAACATTTGCGGAAAATGAACGAAAATATAAAAGCTATCAACTAGCAGGTAAATTAAAATAAGGAAAGGAGATGCCTCTTGGCATATACAATAATCACTTTCGAAAAGTATTTAAACTCTCTCAAAACCCAAATTTTCTTAAGTCACAAGATACAGAAAGAAACAGTATTTGTATACTCCAGAGTCTAACAAAAAAAGAAAAACATAAGAAGTGTTTGACATGGGGTAGGAATAGATAAAAACTCTGAGGTCTGTAGACGTGCCAGATATACCTTGAAGTCTCTATAGCTGGCTCGCCTCATTAGTAATGCGGCTGATAAACGGTACCTGGATCTGCACAGGAAATCATGTGCAGGGAAGGGCATGAGTACACCATAGTGGTACCCAATAAGTGCCAAGACTAACTAGGTCAGGGCCCTACTGGTATAAATATAATAAAATAAGACAAAATGAAATATCGCACTAAAATAAATATGAAAATCTAACAGGAATGAAATCATATAAAGATGACAGCTCAGAACACAACGATAACATCAGGGGATCTCCCAAGATACCGTCTCATATTCCCGGATGTAAATGTGCAAGGGGTTCTCCCGAAATAGCGTTCCGTAGTTGCAAAGTAATTATGTAGAACAGGGGATCTCCCGTAATATCGTTTTGTAGTCTCAAAGTAAATATGCAGTATAGGGGGATCTCCTAGAATACCGTTCCTTAGTTCCAAAGTAAATATGCAGCTCAACCAACAAAAATAACAATCACAGCAAGAAAACCTACAGCTTACACTAAGTTCAAATCATAGGAAATAGGTAATTTCACTAAACATGCTGCGCATAGTTTAATTAGGCAGTTAAAACACGTAGGCATGCTATTATAAATTAACAGGATAGCTACATATGCTAATGTAGGAGAAACATGTTATGACTAAGTGAAAAATGGAGTTTTACAATAAATAGCCTATGTACGTACCCGTTACGTCACGTACACGATGCTCACGTATCAAAACAGTACCAAATTCTAAGGGAGTTTTCTCCACATAAGATTAGGCAAGCCACTTACGTCGAACCAAGCTCAAATCAATCCGTCACAATCGTCTTTCCACGAATAAACGGCTCCGGATGTCCAAATCTAGCCAAATCAATTACATAATGTAAATATAGCTACAAAAGGCCTTCCCGGGCCCAGTCTTAGAATCGGGTAAAAGTCATAAAATACGAACACACATTCACTCAAGAGTCTAACCATACAAAATTTACTCAAATCCAATACCAAAATCTCGATCAAAACCCAAAAATTCGATCTAAGAGCTCTTCTCAATTTTTTCCAAATTTTCACTCCAAATCCAACATTAAATGATAAAATTAATGTTAGATTAGTGGGATATAACCTAAATCAAGTTAAGAATCGTTACCCAATTGATATCTCTGAAAATCTCTCAAAATCTCGTCCAAATTCGAGCTCCTAAACTCATGTTTTGATAAAAACGGCCAACCCTCGTTTTGAAATGTTTAACTACTGCCCAGTGATTCCTTCTTCGCAAACGCGGAAGGCCCCTCGCGTTTGCGAAGCACAACTTATCTTGGCCCGAAATTTCTTCATCGCGAACACGATGACCCTGTCGCGAACGCAAGACTACTCAGTACAACCCTATGCGAACACGGGACCAACATCGCGAACGTGTATGTATAAGGGCCTGGAGATCCAGTAGGCCGCTTTCTAAGCGATCGCGGGACCTACATCGCGAATGCATAGGCCGACCTTCCTAGTGCTTCGCGAACGCGCGATAAAATGGTAGCCATTTCTTTTCCACTTATTTTCGTCGTTTGAGTCCAAAAGAACCATACTTTAGTTCCGGACTCCACTAAAACGCTCGACCACCCGAAGCTTTGTAAGATGGTGTCTGATAGGGGTGTACATGGACCGGGTTGGTTCGGTTTTTACCAAAACCTAACCAAACCAACTATATTGGTTTGGATTGGTTCGGTTTTGTCGGATTTTTCGGGTTTTCGGGTTTTTTTGTTACATGAATATTATTTCAATCTTACTTTATTAAAATTATAGATAAAGTTTTGTTATGTGAATATATGTTTTGTAATTATTGAAACAATTGACAAACATATTATCTATTAAAATAAAGGTTGTGAGTTCGAGTCTCCCCAATAGTAAAGTGGAAAGTTCTTGGAGGAAAGGGTGTCGGGGGTCTATTTGGAAACAACCTCTCTACCCCAAGGTAGGGGTAAGGTCTTCGTACACACTACCCTCCCCAGACCCCACTAAGTGGGATAATACTAGGTTGTTGTTGTTGTTGTTGTTGTTGTTTTATGATCTATTGAAATATTCTAATGGGAGAATTTTTTTAGTAATACATGATAGTTATTATCTTAGTCGCCTAACAATATTTTTTCGTTAATTTACGCTTTCAGAGTTAATACATGAGAGGATACCAAATATTTTTATATTTTCTGAAGAAAAATTACTATAAACTCTTAAAAATATAAATAAAATTTATATATTTATATGTCGGATTGGTTCGGTTTTTTTTACTCAATACCAAACCAAGTCAAATCTAACCTAGTCGGATTTTTTAATCGATTTGGTTTGGTTTTCCGATTTGGTGCAATTTTTCGGTTCGGTTTGAACACCCCTAGTCTCTGAAGCAAACCATTGAATTGCAGTGGTTGAAGTTTAACCTTTTCGGTCAAAATCAAAAAGTTGCTGAAAATTTTGGCAACCCAAAGTTCCGTACGAATAGTTCTTTATAAAATTATGAAAGCTTGTGTTGTGCAATAGTCAAAAATGGAATATTCCAGTTAAACAAAAGGATACTTGACAGTGGACGTATACTTTTCTTAGGTATCAAGGGCCAAAAGAAAACTTGTTTTGGATCAGTGCATCTCTATAAACTATAGTAGTAATAAAAGTCGTCAAAATAGGTCATAAATAGAAATCAATCACTATTAAAGATTCAGCCTATTCTACAATAAAAAATTGAGCCCTAATTATCTTTTCCAAACTTAAGGGAAACCGTCAAATTTTTTATTGCAATTTTTACTATTGGTCATAAATAAAAAGCCTCTTGACCAGTTAAAGATTCAGCCTTTTCTATAATAAATACTAAAAAATTGAGCCCCAGATTATCTTTTCAAAACATAAAGGTAGCCGTCAAATTTTTTATTGCAATTTTTCCCATTGAGTTGATTGATCTCAGATGCCAAAAAGCCTCCGAGAAAGGGCTGGTCCTATGTCACGTTTGACGATGTATACATTTATGTGTTGGCTTGTCATCTAAGATAGGGACAGATGTAGAGTATGATTGCTGAGTTTGTCTAAATCCAATACTTTTGCCCGGAACATAAATTTATGCATAAAAATTTTGCAATAAATATTAGGTTTAAATTAATAACTTTAAAAATACAATGAGTATAATATTAAAAATCTTAGAAGTTGAATTCATATAATCTAAATTTTGGATCCGCCTATGATAGAAGAAATAATTTGAAAGTTCATATTAAATTATTTTTAAATTAAATTTGAAAAGCAATTCTTTTTTAATGGACTAATAAGTAAATAATACATTCTTTCTTGAACAAATGTAATATTAGACTAAAATTAACACAAAAAAATGATAACAAATTAATTTATTAAGTTTTGACTCACTATAAATTAGGCGTAAGGTGCTAATCGGTATGTTTAACCGATTTTTTTCATCTTGTTTAACTCTTAATGCCTATCCTATTTACTTCATGTTAGCTAGGGTATAACCTAGATTCTCGATGCCAATTACTAACGTTTCTTAAGCATGCATATTAAAAAGGGTTCTATTTCGCCGAAACACATGATAGAGGATACAAATTTTGAGGCTATATACTTGTTACTTAGATTGAAGTATTAACTAATTAAGGTTGGTTCGTCTCATGTAAATTGACCAAAACATATTATTCAAAACTACTTCATGTTAAATCATGACGTTTTAGTCAGTATAATATCTATAATTCGTCACAAGAAGAACGGGAAACACGGTGTTATTATAAGCAAATTATTTAGGTCTATTAACCAAATACATTTTTAACCGTTCATTCACTTTTAATTTCAATTAGACAACGCCGGCGACATACATCCAATGAGAGAGCTAGAAGTAATTGGTCACGATTTTAAAATGACATATAAAAAGTTAAATAAGCTTTAAGTAGTAAAAAGGATACATTAAATGCATCCTTAATGTGTAGTGGGGAGGACCATTTTTTAATATAAGTAGAGAAATTAGTCTTCCACTCAATATTGAAGAAATGAGATGCACCTTTGGTTCTCCATCTCTCAATTGTTTAATCTTACTTTATAAAACGAACGTCTTTTTCATTTTTATCATGAAATCAATATCTGGCAAGCGATGTATATATGCAAGAACGACTAAGATAGAAGCAAGAACGTTCAAAGTGGTACCAACTTTCTATATTCCCCTGAGAGTGGTTTTGGACACATTCGACAAATCAAAGAAAAGAAGTAACTTTATACTATAAAGTAAGAGAAGAAGGATGGTATGAAACATCTGACATTCAATCATTGAAACAGCGTCAATGGCTAATAACTTCTGTATAACAGCATTCTGTCAATTTAAACCATTCCTTTCGCTTTTCTTTTTTGGTTCAACAATTTGAGTTTTTCCATGCATAGAAAAACATAATGTATATGTACATGTTGTCGAGGATTTTAAGATGGAAAAGTCTTAAAAAGAGAGGTGAACAGGAAATGGAGGGAAAATAAAATTTTTGAGTAAAATTTAAGTTTTTCTCTCTTTTTAATGAGACATTGTCCCTCGTTGGTAGAGGATAAGAATTATGGTGGGTTTATATACAAATGCACTTCAAGTAGCTCTTAAATAGTTAAGAAAAGGGCAAGCCTCGCGCCGTCGTCGTCGTTGCTCGCTCGACTTTGGCTTCGAATTTATTTGTTAATAGTGAATATTAAGGTAATATAATCCGTATTTGTAACGGATATCATTCTCTTAACAAGCTAACTGCACTATAAATATGGGTAGTAGCTGTTAAAGCAAAGACCCCAACAGACAGAAAACAAGCAATCTAATTTCCTCTTCTGTTTACACTCAACGTTTGGCTATATATTGCATTCCTTCCTCTCAGAATTTCCATTCGACTTCTGAGTTCTCCTCCCTTGTTCTGCATTGTTTTAAACTACAAACAAAGCATCTGTAAGTGTGATTTGCTGCCGAACTTTGTGTTCGCTGAAACACTGGGGTTTGAAGTACCGCTACATCAGTGTGTAATTCGTTTTATCTTGGGAGGAAATAATCCATAACTTTGGGTACTAGGAAGGGATTAAATTCCTTAAGGAAACACTGTGAATTCAGTGGGCTCGAATTATTTACTGTTTTATATATATTTACGTTTATACGCTAACGTTCTATTTTCCAGAATTATTATTTACAAATACAGGTTATAACACCCGTGTCAAAGTTTGCTCGTGAAATTATAACCAGCCTAATCCGTCCGCACTCCAGACTTGGACAAGGTGGCTATAGACATTGTTCAATTCAGCTCATCTAAAGCTTGGGCCAATTTGAGTTGCCCCAACCATAAGAAAACTTAACAAAACATAGAAAATAATTATTATGTTTGAGCTTGATTTGCTTGAAAATCATAACAAAATAAGGAAAATATTATTACTCCATCAGTTGATTAATTGATAATTAAACAAATTAAAGCTTAAAAGAATAAACAAATGAAAAAAGCTTTGAATTGGACGGGTTAAAGTATGATCCATTACTTAGTCCAAATTGTGACCCAAGAAAAACATTCAACGGATTATCAGTCCATTTATTGATTCGATCTATTTTAACCCGAGGTTGTGAGTTCGAATCTTTCCAAGAGCAAGGTGGAAAGTTCTTGGAGGGAAGGATGTCGGGGATCTATTTGGAAACAGTCTCTCTATCCTAGGGTAGGGGTAAGGTCTGCGTACACACTACCCTCCACAGACCCCACTAAGTGGGATTATACTGGGTGGTTGTTGTTGTTGTTGATATATTTTAACCCGCTCAAATATATAAGAAACAAAGAAATTGAATGCATTTATTTCTTTATAAATTCTTTAAAATCAAATCCCCTGCAAAAAGAAATTAAAGTATGAGGTTTAAGGCATAGTGCAATTGAGGATTGGTGGATGACATAATAAAGGAGCATCCTGGGATATTGAAATTGCACCTTCCTTCTTGAAACTGCTCTTTTGCATTTTAATATTGTAATATAATAGTTCTTCAATTCCTCTATTGCACCTACTTTCCCATCCCTTGCCTATATAAATATGTCGACCAACCTCTCCTTATTTCAGTGTCAAGTAGTACTCTAGCATTGTGGGTGAGAGACAGAGTGCTAGAAATATACAAAAAAAGAGATGGCTGCTATTTCTGGTTATTGGGCTTTTGCTTTTGGTGTTCTTGGTAAATAAAGTCTATTTTTCCTCCATAATTAACATAACATTTATTAAATTATTTGCATGCACCACTGTTTGTTATTTACTTTCTAGCGTAAATAACTCTTCGTCTTTTATTTTCTTTTGGCAATTTGCAGGTAATATTGTCTCATTTATTGTGTTCCTTTCTCCACTGTAAGTCTCCATTTGCTATTATACTTTTTAATATGTTATATTTGTTTTTATCGGTTAATTATAATCTGACTAACACTATAACTTCACACCTGCAGGCCCACGTTTTATAAAATTTACAAGAAAAAATCAACTGAAGGCTATCAATCAATTCCATATGTAGTTGCTCTCTTTAGTTCCATGCTTTGGATTTATTATGCATTTCTCAAGACAAACACGACCCTTATCATCACCATAAACTCCTTTGGCTGCTTCATTGAAACTATCTACGTCGGTTTCTACCTTTTTTATGCACCAAAGAAAGTCAGGGTATGGTTTTAACAAAAATTGAATATTTCTTCTATAACAGAATAGGATATATTTTTATTCGTTCCTTTTCTTAGCGGAAGAAAATATACTTTGCTCTTAACAATTTAATTATTTATTGCAGGTCCAAACTGTGAAGATGCTCTTATTATTAGTAGTGGGTGGCTTTGGTGTAATTGTCCTTGTTACCCAATTTCTATTCAAAGGTGCCGCTCGTGGTCAAGCGGTTGGATGGATTTGCCTTGTATTTTCCTTGTGTGTGTTTGTAGCACCCTTAGGCATTGTGGTGAGTTTTTACGTACAACTATTTCACCTATTTCAAAACTTATATATTCGTCTTCATTTATTTCCTTTGTTTTTCAATGCATGGAGGTAACACTTATTTCTTTTCTAATTTTATGTAGAGACAAGTAATCAAAACAAAGAGTGTGGAATACATGCCATTACTTCTATCAGTGTTTCTCACATTAAGTGCTGTAATGTGGTTCTTCTATGGTCTTCTCGTAAAAGACATTAACATAGCTGTAAGTTCTATATATACTTAATGTGTTTATGTTACGTAAAATATATATGTTGAATCTTCTCATGTATTTACTTCCACCTTTATCATTGTAGATTCCAAACATATTGGGATTCATCCTAGGAATTTTCCAAATGGTGCTCTACATAATATACAATAAAAAGGAGAAGGCCATTTTAAAGGAGCAGAAACTTCCGGAGAAGATACAAAACCATGTCATTATAGTTGATGATGAGAATAATAATCAGAAGCTTCCAGAACTCACAGAGGAACAGATTATAGACATTGTAAAGCTTGTTTCACTTATTTCCTCAGGAAAAATTCACGTAGCTTCGTGTCTGCATAATTCTACATGTGAACTTGAAGCAGCTAAAGTTGAGAATATGCCCAAGCTGCAAACTGCCGAACCCTAAGAATTGATTACTTTGATTTACTCTTTCCGAACTCCTTATATATGTGTTTGTACACATTTATTCTTAGATTAGATTATATGTTCCTGTTGTAGACTTGTAGTAATTAGCTTTCTAGCTAGGAAAAATGGTCATCTTAATGCAGAAAACAGCTGTCCGTCATTGATTGTGGGGGCAATAAAATAAATTTTTATTCAAGTTCATTTGCGGTAAAATTGATTTCTATCGTTTTTATGCACTATCAGCAGTAAAAAGTAGTCCCTTTTTCAAGTAGACTTATTATTTCATCACGTTTTACATGATCAATAATGTTGTAACATCAAATTTGAGCACGTGTGCGTGCATTTATCTTCAGATGCGTCTTGTGTCACAATATTTGCATCTGTTACAGTGTGACTCGTGCTCTTTGACAGTGCACAACCTGAAATATAAGAGTAACTTACTATAATCGATTAAATTGACTTAATGGTGTAAAAAAATATTATATTTTCAGTATATATAAATTTTTTATGTATTACTACATGGGTCAAGGTAGGGACGGAACTAGAATAAGAGTTATGAGTTTGGCCGAACCAATAACTTTAGTTTATACTTTGTATTTGTCTTAATAAATTTCATTAAATATGTACAAATTATTAAATTCAAATTGAATTTAAATTTCGTTCCTCAGAAACTATCGATCGAAGTGTCCTCAAATAAGGACGAACAATCTTTCTTGACATGAATTGACACTGTAGTTATTTATTTAAAATAATCAAGGACAAAATTTCTTTCCCCCACCTCGTAGTGGACAAATTCCTGAATTAATATATTTTTGTTCTCAAGATCATGACTTTATGACCAAGCGTACCTGCCAGGGTTTACATTTTGAGCTTCTTCTATGCATGCTCTAATTATACTATTCAAGTATCTTTTGTTTTGGTTAAAAAAACAGAATATTATACACTAATACGCATCATTACATGGGTAAGTGCTGGTATTAGCACTGTAGTTGTTCAAAATATATACCTCATTACTATTAGGGATATAGTAGACATGCCCTAGATCCAATATCATATTCGACGATTTCAACATATTTTCCTGAACGATATTTCATATAAAAATATATTGCATATGATATTCTTTTATCATAGTTATTATTAATTGTTTGATTAATTTGATAAGGTCCTTGATTAAATTTTGAGACTTGACATTGTGATGGAGATCGTGATAATGAGAGTAAAGTTTCTTATAATTTAATCTAAATTTGTTTTTGATCATAGGATTATTAATTTGGACATTAGTAATCCGGTTAGATCAATATTTATTTGATCATCTTTATTGGATAAAGATTAGTTGATCTCATTAACTAAATCACACAGATAGATGTAAGGTCATTGGACCGACTCATTGGATAATTCCTAATGGTTAGAATTACCATAAACTGTCAATATGATATTCTCTTGAAAAATGTGATGTAAGAGTTTCCTTTAACCTGAAATCATCATAGTAATTGACAAGTTATTTTATTGTGCTTTGATACTAGACACCTATGGCCCTAGGACGATAGTTGAAAGAATATTGGGTATAATTAAATACTTGTAGCATTAGTGATTGATCAAGATAAAATCTGTCAACTCACCTACAACAAATATGATATTTAGCTACGACACAAAATTCGTCACTAATTATTCACTTTTCGTGACGAAAATTATATTTCGTACTTAAATACATAAGCACATACATTTAGTTACGAAACATAAAATTTCGTAGCAAATATTTTGTCCACTAAAGTTTCCCACCAGAAAGAAAAGTTGGCGCAATTATTAAATAACATTAGCCACAAAATGTATATCATCGGTGACATATTATTTTGTCATTAATGACATATCCAATTTGTGACAAATACTATTTTGTCTTAAAATTGGTAAAACGTTCGACACGAAAAAGTTTCGTCACAAAAAATACGGTATTACAATAGTGACAAAATCAAAATTTGTAGTTAAACATTATAAACTTTAGCTACTAAAGTTTATATTTAATTATGACCTTAGTTTTTGTCGCTAATAGTTTTTGGAATTCCTGTAGACAATAAATTTGCGGACGAGAAAATNGAAGCTTGAAACTTGTGGAGGAATTTGTAGTGTTTGATCCACGAGCTCTTTCTTGCTTCTTGTTATAACTTCTGGTTCCCTTTCTGAGTTATGAAGACCCCTATTTATAGTTGTAGAAGGGAAAAGTTATGATAAGAACAAACTCTTTCCAACCAATCAAATTGAAGCGTGACATGGCCGCATTTGATTGGCCAGAACATGTCACTTGCACACGTGGCACGATTTAATTGGCCTTTTAGTGTGACTGGGCATGCCTTGTCATTTTGACACGTGGCATGGCCCTATTGGCTCTTCCGTTTGACTTGGCGCGCCACGTCATTTAACACGTGGCACCAAATTGGGCCTCTAGGAAGATGGTATCTTGGGCCTAATGAATTGGGCTCATCACTTTAGCCCAATTAAATGGACTAGCCCAATGAATTAAGACTTATTTATTTAATCCATATATATTGGACTTATATAATTAATTCAATTATATTAGCCCATATATTTATTTGGACCAATATATCTTGAATTTAAAATAATTCCAAATTAATCTATGAATTTAATTTCAATAAAATTAATCTATGAATTTAATTAATTGCCTACAAATGCCCCCTACTTCAAGACTTAGACAAAATACGTAATTTTTTTTATGAATATTGAAGACAAGGATCGAAGTAATATCGGAACGTCATTCCTTCTCGTAAGACTCAAGCCAAATCATTTTATGAATACCAAATACGTGAAGCACTAATCTTCAGTCATGTGAGATTTGTGATGGTTTGCTTATGTCTCCTTTGACTTGCTTTACCATGCTAACACTTATCCAAATCCCTTTAGGAGTTGACCATGGATATTCGTCTTCAAAGATTGCTACCGAATTCTTGTTTATGACAAACTCTTACTGCCGCCTTTCAACTATCCGAGTCCTTTTCGAAGATATATTGTTGCAACGTCCCACATCGGGAATTAATTTCCAACAGCCACTTTGAGAATTATATATAAATCCCATGCGCTCATCTTTGTTTAGTATCAATTCGCATATTTACAATCTATTTGAGTCTAGTTTTGTGGACTCGGAAGCATTGACGTGAAGGTAATTTCTTCTTCTTTTCTTGTATTTTTTTTTGTTTTGTTGTCTTTTTTTTTAGTTCAAGTGAGATCAACGCATGAAGGATGCGCTCTTAGGGTGTAAGGGGACAGGTACTCATCAACCGTTAACCGTCTAAGCCAAAGATTTATTTTATCTTACGCAAAGAACATCACAACGTTTATGCCAAAGATTTATTATCTGAAGCGAAGATCATTACACCGTCTAAGCTAATGACTTCATCTTGTTTTAAGATTTAACTTCATTTTATCTAAGGTATAGACCATTACACCGTCTAAGCCAAAGATTTCTTTTGTCTGAAGCAAAGACCATTATACCATCTAAGCTAATGAATTCATCTTGTTTGAAGATTTATCTTCATTTTATCTGAGGCATAGACCATTATACCGTCTGGGCCAAAGATTTATTTTGTCTGAAGCGAAGACCATTACACTGTCTAAGCTAATGACTTCTTCTTGTTTGAAGATTTAACTTCGTTTTATCTGAGGCATAGACTATTACACCGTCTGGGCCAAAAATTTATTTTGTCTGAAGCGAAGACCATTACACTGTCTAAACTAATGACTTCTTCTTGTTTGAAGATTTAACTTCGTTTTATCTGAGGCATAGACTATTACACCGTCTGGGCCAAAGATTTATTTTGCCTGAAGCGAAGACCATTACACCGTCTAAGCTAATGACTTTATCTTGTTTGAAGATTTAACTTCATTTTATCTGAGGCATAGACCATTACACCGTCTAAGCCAAAGACTTAGTTTATTTGAAAACTTGACTTTCTTTATCTACGGCAAAGATCATTACAATGTCTAAGCCAAAGATTTTAATTTTATCTTAGGCAAAGATCATTACACCGTCCGAGCCAAAGATTTATTTTGCAAAGGCGAAGACAACCATCCAAGCTAAAGACTTTACTTTGTCCGAGGCTAGGACCATTACACCGTCTAAGCTGAAGACCGTCTAAGCTGAAGACTGTCTAAGCTGAAGACTATACTTTGTCCAAGGCGAAGACAAGCAAAGTCCATTATACAATCTCACTTGAAGATTTTACTTCACCACCAAAAGATTTGACCTTTTGGCGTAAAGGAATGAAAACTCGTCCTCATACATGAATCAAAGATTGTATAAAGCATGATTTTTTTTTCTTTCAAAAGCTGACTACCAAGAATATCTCTTCAACTTCAATCTTCGCAGGTAAATTTGTGATCTCCTTTATATAGATATGTTTCTCCTTTTTTTTTTTTTTTTGCAGGTAGAAGAAAAAATCAATTCCAAAGATACTACTTTAGTAAAGTTAACCTCACAATCGAAGAATCTTTTGTCTTTACATTTCAACTTGAAGACATGGCAGACTTGTAGGCTTCTACATGAAGACTTGACATATCTGAAGACTTCTCTTGAAGATTTAGTGGATTTGAAGACTTTAACTTGATGATTCAACTTGACAATTTTGCAGAATTGGGGACTTCAACTTCTGGCGAATTTGAAGGCCTTAACTTGACTTAGCGAATTTGAAGACTTTACTTTGATGATTCAATTTGAAGACTTTCAAAATTGAAGACTTCAACTTGAAGATTTGGTAATTCAAAGGTTTCAACTTCACTTAGCAGATTTCAAGTATTCAAATTGAAGACTTGGTGAACTTGAAGACTTCAACTTAAAGACCTAGAGGGCCTAAATATTCCAACTAGAAGATCAACGGATTTGAAGACTTCAACTTGAAGACCGACTGACACGAAGACTTAAACTTGAAGACCAACGAACTTTAAGACTTCAATGAAAATACTTGACATCTGTTGGTCCCAAACGCACACGCAAGTATACGTGGTCGTACAAGTAATAAAGTGATAAGTCGAGTGTCGAACCCA
>MU782678.1:106230-125159 GCA_026770625.1 Nicotiana glauca | reverse complement strand
CAGGTGCTTCTGAGCAGGCGTACCATCAGTAGCTGTCAGGGAGCGTATTGGGGACTTGAGGTATGCATCTGCTACGTCCGCAGATCCGCAAAGTCTCCTTCTCATTTTACCCCTAGTTATTAGATGTTATTTCGATCCTTCTTTGTATTAGACTATTCTGGTGACTAGAGCAGTGTTAGATTTCTCATAGCCTGTGTTGCCCGTGGGTTTCCAGGTCTTGGAGGTTACTTCAGTGTTTGGTATTAAAGTGTATGTGTCAGGCGACAATTGTATACATTTTTCATGTTATTTAGTTTTTATTTTAAATTTCAAAATTTGTTATTACATCCGCAAGGTATCAGGCTTACCTGGTCGCGAAAACTAGGTGCCGTCATGGCCTATTCACGATTGGTGAACTAGGGTCGTGACAGGTTAATTAGTGTTAGACTGGTAGTTTCATAACAGAGTAAAGGCTAGTTTAGTCATTTTTAAATAAGGAATCTTACAAGTGGATAATTAGGAATAACCTAGAACATTCTAGAATATGAGTCTAGTTACAATTTTAGGAAGTTAAGGCACTAGCTTGGGTAGCAAGTTAAAAATAAAAGGGCTAACTGAATAAAATTGAGGGGGGTTGTGCTGTAAATAAAAAACTTTAGCCTTCCCTCACTTTGCCTATATAAGGGCACAATTAGTACATTCAGGGGGTCTTCTTTTTCAGCCATAAAATTCTCTCCCAAAAATCCCCTCAGAGGATCTCATCCAAATTTCGAATTTCAAGTTTAAATTCTACTTATAGATCTTAGTTCTCTATAAAAAAACCCAAAAAAAAAACAACAAAACACTTCAAAAATCAAAATATGTACTGTTACATTGAATTCTAGCCAAATTGAATCAGTTCTCTTCTCCTCTATTTGCTAAGTCTCCTCTGAAGTTTTACTGTTGGTTTGTTGAGCGATTTAGTTCATTCAAAGTGGTTTCGAGTTGGTTTGGGTGAGTTAATCTACAATTTGGATCATTTGTTGGGTTCAATTTGGGATAATTTGGTGTTGTGTTGGTGATTTACTGCCTCTTTTGATTTCAAACTTTCTCTGGACTTCTGGAATTCTTCTGCTGTGATTATACTTGGCTATTGCTGACTTCCTCCTTTTCTTGTTGATTTACGCTTCCAGGTACATATTTGAACTCCTAGTTGATGTAACTTCGAGGTTGAAAATGAAATGAAAGCATGCAAGTGTTTTTTGACTGATGATGCATCTGTAGTTAATTAGATAGAAATGATATATAACTAATACTGTTGTTTGATTAGATTTATATTCAATGAAATTCAGATTGTGTAATTTGTTTGACTGTTTGGACTGTTATTTGTAATCGAATTCCTGTTAGGTGATAGGGTAAGTAGCATCAGTTATAGTTAATCTCTTGCCAGTTGCTCTCATAGACCTGTTTAGAAATATATGTATACGAGATAAGTTTTTGTCATGGCTGTTGTGCGCTTAATCAATGATCAAATATGAAGGAGTTTTACTGTCAAATTAGAATTAAAACATCAGGAGACTGTTTAATTTTGTCGTGTCCATTGAGTGAAGCACTTAGCAGCATTATTTATGTAAAACTGGATAAGATCAGCGACATGTTAGTATATTGGTGGCCTTGGTTTGAAAATGACAGTAGCACTAATAAATGGCATTTGCTGGTGTCTTAATAGAATATAGTAACATGAAAATAAGCATAAAACTGGGATATGATTGATCATTTTGAATAAGGTTCACTTTGATTTTCTTTGTTTCAATTATTGGATACATGTGGAGTAATTTGGAATGAGCACAACAAGTTTATTGGGCTTTAAGGTACAGGGCTACCGATAGCCCAGTGTCTGAGTTATTTGGCTTGGATTTGAAAAGTTACGACCTGTCCAGTTCAGGGAATCGATTCCATGACCCTTTCCACGAGGTCTGGCCAATGTAGGCGACTGGGGTCCTATGGCTTAGGCTATTTGGGCCTGAAACTAAAACAAAAAAATGGGCTACTAATATCCAAATGATAGGCTGTGGACCTTTCTATATAACAATAAGTAATTAGGACTCCTTGCTTTTATTTTAGAGACAAAATTAAGTAGATAATTGTAGTTGCTTTTAGGTCAGCTTTAAAATAAAAAGAGACAAGCCTCGCCAAATAAAACTACAAATTGCAGGGCCCTCAATAAATATTGTATCAATTTTTAGATTCGGGAGGGCAGTTTAGCGAATTTCACGGCCTTCCCCAAAATAATAATACATTAGACTCTTTAGGCACGATTTTAATGAAATTACATTCCTAAACTCGGGTGCATATTTATGTGACCCAAATCCAAATCTCAACGGAGTCGAAATGTGTTGACAACCACGTGTGCATTGATGTGACGTGGTTCGAGACGCGTTTTCACGATGTTGCAATTCTTATTAAAATAATAATAAAAGTGATTTACGAATAAAAAGCACATAAGCTAGAACATGTTTTGAAATCAGATAAAATCAAATACAACAGTTGAGCGACCGTGCTAGAACCACGGAACTCGAGAATGCCTAAT
Source organism: Nicotiana glauca (assembly GCA_026770625.1). NCBI lineage: Eukaryota > Viridiplantae > Streptophyta > Magnoliopsida > Solanales > Solanaceae > Nicotiana > Nicotiana glauca. The sequence continues at coordinate 122,611 of MU782678.1, read as the reverse complement.
ACCTTTTCCTGGGTTAACAGAATTCCTTACTCAGATTTCTGGTTCGCGGACTGTTAACAGAGTCATATTTCCTCGGTTCGGGATTCAACCGGTGACTTGGGACACTATTAATCTTCCAAGTGGCGACTCTGAATCTTTAACAACAAATCCCGTTTCGATTGTCACTTAAGTGGAAAAACTCCTTTATGCCCTTGCGGGTATAGTAAAAAAGGAGGTGTGACAGTGTGAATGGCACCTACTTAATCATGGAATTAATCCTAAAATTGAAGAGTTAGGGCTTGAAAATTTGAAACCAAACATTTGGGATTTGAAGGGTCATTTGTGGATGGATTTTGATGTTTATGGTATGTATGAACTCGTTGGGAGATAAGGAATCCGTTGATATGAAAATTATTGAATTGCGAGACGTGGGCCCAAGTGCTGGGTTTGAGCAATTTTGGGATTATTGATGTAAATTAGATATTTTCGAGTGGGCTTTGTTCCCTTAGTATATTTTAATGATTATGTACCAATTTTGGCTAGACTTGGAGCAATCCGGAGGTCGATTTGTGCAGGCGAGGCATCGCGGGCTAGAGGTTTGGACCGAATCAAGGGAAGTAATGATTGTAAATACTGTCTTGACGGTTTGAAACCCCGGATTACACATCGTGCTATCACTTTGAGGTGACGCATACGTTAGATGACAAGCGTGGAGTTGTGCACCGTTGGGGATTGTGACTTAGTCCATCCTGTATGACTGTTGTGAGCACATGATCTTTGCCTCACATGAATTACTCCCACAAAATCAAAACAAAAAATTGTTTGTTCCATTGAGTGCATTTTCTGAATTTTTCGTGATATTACTGGTAATTGCTTGCGTTTGTATGTGCGTTATTATGTGGGTTTAAATCAATGAAAATACAAAAAAAAATGTCGCATTTGCATTTAGGATTTAATTCTATAATTGCGAGTAATTTTGGTACTTTACAAAAACGAAAAATAAAAAATAATGTACTTTGCATTTTTTGGGCATTTAATGTCCAGGGTTGTGTGACCTTACTTTTAAATTGGTGTTTAATCTTGTGTGTTACTTGTTATTAAGAGTTAATTAGTATTTTTTTAGGTTAATTTTGGTTTTACAATTTATTGTATAATTTTTTGGTTGATTAGAAATTAAAAGAAGAAAAAAGAAAACAAGTGAAAAATGGAGAAATGCGGAACTTGGCCGCTTAATTGGACCCAAATCAGGCCCAAAGAAATGCCTCCCACTCGGTCCAGACATCCCGTCTCACAGGACATCGAAACGACGTAGTATGGTGGTTATACTACGTCGTTTAGAGGGCAATCAATTTCAGCCACTCAATCCCCATCAATCCAACGACCCTCATCACGTCTCCTAACCCATCTTACCAACCCGACCCGTTATCCGTTCCACACCGCCCCTCAATCTAGACCAAACGACATCGTTTGTTTTAGTTTAATCGATCCTGGCCTTTGATCTTGAGTGACCTAACGGTCCAGGATCATTTTCCCCATACTATATATTCCTAATCCATACCCCACCCCCCCAAACCAAACACCCCCCTATCTTCGTCTCTCTCACACACGAAGCCCATTGCCCAAACCCTAGCCACCACCCAACGTTTTCACCAGAAAACCCGGCGGCAACGACGCCGCCGACGACCAAATTAACACCCTAAAGCCATTAGACCACCCTCAATCCAAATCCTTTACCTGTTTTGCTCAAATCAGCCCGTAGCTTATCGAATCTTCAATCGAAGATTCGAGCAAAATTTGAAACTACCCCAACCGGCCCCAAACTCATACCGGACATCTCCCTGACCCCCCTTGTCACCAAACCCCCGTTGGTTTGGTTCGAATCAAACTAAAACTATTCGAACCTCAAATCGAACCCCCAAGAACCCTAAAAAACCAAAGGTGGAAATCTGTCCAAGTTAAATGAATTTGGGTGTCCAGTGGACCTTAGTCGAAGTGTTCTCAGTTGAGAACACTCGACTAAGGTCCGTTCGACCTCAAAAATCCACGTCCGTTCAAGTCGAGTCTGTCTGGTTCCTGATTTTCTGAGGTATATATATTTTTTTCTTTCCTTTTTGTTTCTATTTAGTTGTAGTTTTTTTTTGTTTAGTTTAGTGGTAGTTCAATTTCCATTCATTACTGTTCTTCTACTCCAATAGACCTTTTTTTGGTCAAATTGTTTCTGTTCGTTTGTTTAAGTATACATTATAGGCTATATAATCGTTTAATTAATTTCGTCGATTAAGTAGTTTCCTGATTAGCCCCTATTTTGTCAATATCACTAAAATTACCCGTGAATTGCTTGATCCTCTGTTTCTGATTGTTTAGTGTTAATTGTAATATGCAGTCAATTAAGCTTCGTCGATTAGGTCGTTTGTATATATTTGAATCATTCGGCATTCTGATTGTTGTAGTTTTATGTATTAGCTGTTTAATTAAAATTCTGTTGGATAGTAAGCAATGTTTTGAATCACTGAAAATCCTGGCTTTGATGAATGTTTCTACTTTAAACTACTGTTTGATTAACCTTAAGGATTGGTTATAGTTGTAATGATTATAGGAATAATCAGATGTTAGTTCTGGTTAGTTGTTAGGATTAAATAGATTTTTAAGAATTAATTGGTTTAAACACTGATCAATAGTTTAAGGGGCATGGCAGTAACAACAGTAGGATTACAGGAGTATTTTGGGAATGGAAAATGGGCAGAATTGGTTAAGCTAGTAGCCAGTTAGTCTAGCACTAATAAAATAGCTCATACATTAGTTTAATATTAGTGGGTTATTAAACTAATAAAATAAGAGGGAACAAGAGGAAGTGAAGGCTAAAAATAGGGAAAGACATTCCTTAGTAGGTTTTAAGTGGAAATGTCCAGGTTTTGGGCATGAGGGGTCGGGTAAGTGAGGCTGCCAAAAGAAAAAAGGAGGTCTGTTGGTTGTTATAAAAGAAGGGCATTTGAGCATTAATAGGGGGGATTAAAAAGAAAAAGTCCATAGTTAAAAGAGTGAATTGAGGCTGAAACTTTGAAACACAAAAATTTTCAGAGTTTGAGTTAAAAAGGGACTGAATTTTAACATCAGAAATTGAGTGTTGGAGAGTTAAAAAACTAAAGAATTCTACTTTCTTTCACTGTTGAAAATCAGTACTAGTGTGCTATTGTTTCATTGAAGTTTGAAGTTTCTTTTCTTTGAGTGTTTGAAAACCAAAAAACTGTTGTTTTCCTGCTTCTGGTTCTTTCGGTTTCTGCCTGGGTTTGCTACTTGGTATACTGTTACTGTTTCATCGAACGTGCTCAGATTCTCTTTGGTTTTTGAATCTGTTCCTGGGTTTCCATTACTTTTACCGTTGCTGTGTTATTGCTATTGCTGCTTGATTCTTATCCTCCTCTTTTTCTTGTATTCAAATACCAGGTACACTACTTCGAATCAACTCAATGTATGTTCATCGAAGTTAAAGTGAAATGGCCAAGGGATCTGTTGATTCCACTAATAAGAACCTGTATTTAGTTAATTTTTGTTATGTGTTTTTTTTTTCTGTTATAGGAATGGTATATGTATGCATAACTACGACTGTTCTCTTATAAGATCACTGATTAGCAATAATAATGATGTGAAATGTTAGATTATGGAACTAAGATTCTTGAAATGGTGTAAGCATTAGTCAATACAGTATGTATGTCTAATTTGAGCAATTTGTAGATTGTTGAACTATTGGATGCATGTCTGTAGGAATCTCATAGTTATTAGTTTCATGCTTTGCTAGTTTGTATAATATAGTTCGAAATCACATTCAATTCAAATTGATAAATAGTTAATGTGGACAATCGATTTAATTTAGCTGATTGGTAAAATCTAGTTTTGAATTCACGAAAACTGGAATAGAAGTAATTTGAGGTTTGTGATTTTCGAGTCTTTTAGTAACAAAGATCTGTAAGTATTACGCAAGCATAAGAGCCATTAATTTTGTAGAATCAGAAGGTTTAACATATTTGAAGTGCGAATCAGTATAGTAAGGCTAAGAACATTAATCCAATAGGCATGAGTCAAGCAAGACGAGTTAACATTGAAGTTTAATAAACTTTCGAATAAGCATTAGTAATTAAGGTTAATTCTAGTTTCCAATAGTTGTAAATAATTAATTCCAATGGTTTATTCATCTAACAATGTCGGCTTAAGTTAGTTGTAAGATATTTAGTTTTTCTCTCAAAAATATTACTAGTCAATTCCATATTTTATTTATAGTTTCAATTTTAGTAATATTCTTTTTCGTTAACAATGGTCTTAAGCTAGTAACTAATAAATGACGACCTTTTTAAGCATGTAATTAATTAGGACTTTTCTCTTTTATTTTTAGAGACAAACTTAAATAAAAAAAAATATAGTCACTCTAGGATTACCCTTTAAAATAAACGAGGCTTGCCTCGCCAAAACAAAACGCACGAGCGACGGGGCCCTCAATTTTAGTAATAACTACTAAGCTTTCGGGAGAGGCCGTTTAGCGAATATCTACGGCCTTCCCCAAATTAATAACACGATAGTCTCTTTAGGCGCGTGTTTAATAATCTTACCTTCTTAAATTCGGGTATGCATTTCATGCGACCCAAATCTAAATCCCAAAATGTTGAATAAAATGTGTCAAGGATCCGGGTGCATTTCATATGACGTGATTCAAAAATATATTTTAAACGACGTTCAATTCCTTAAAAATAATTAAAAGCGGTTAAAGGTTAGAATTTGCACATAAGTTAAAAGCATGTTATAAATCAGATAAATAAGCCAAATATGACAGTTGAGCGACCATGCTAGAACCACGGAACTCGAGAATGCCTAACACCTTCTCCCGGGTTAACAGAGTTCCTTATCCGGATTTCTAGTTCGCGGACTGTTAAATAGAGTCAAACCTTTCCCCGATTCGGGATTCAACCGGTGACTTGGGACACCATAAATCTCCCAAGTGGCGACTCTGAATCTCTTAATAAACGAATCCCATTTTGATTGTCCTTTAATTGGAAAAATTCCCTTTACCACGCCCTTCGCGGGATGCGCTAGCGCCTAAAGGAGGTGTGACAGCTCGGGCGACTCTGCTGGGGACCTTACCCAGAACCACTGACTCTGCTGGGGACCTTAGAATAAATTGTTATATTTTGGCTTTATTATCTGATATTTTCGTATGATCTATGCTTAATGTGCAAAATGATGCTTTTTACCACTTTGATATTATTTGAACTGTCTATATAAACTGCTGCGAAACCCTTTTTCTTTCTGAGTTTTCTGAAAATGGTGCATAAGTTCACGTAGCCCTTTTTTAATAAAAATTATACCAAATAGAGCGAGGTTGGGCAAGCGACAAGGCCGGACAGACTTTAGTGCTCCCGGTACATCGCCCCCTCCTCAGCCCCAGTTGTCCGCTCGGGTTCCCCAACTCTAGAACACATACCCAGGTTTTTAACCTAGAATAACTTGACTTCATGTCGGATCCCTAGTAGGAACGCTTATTTGCATCATGTGCATTTGACTTAGGGGACTCAACACAGGGGTTGGGTCTGTCTAGGACAAGCAACCTGAAGTGAAAAGACCACCCTGCTGCATCCTGTTTGCTTTATGCATTTATTTGCTTCAGACTTGCATGCTGACCGGCTTCTGAAAATTGGAAATACTGGAAAATCGTAAAAAAATAAATATAGCAATGTAGAGAGATAACTACTCATTTTTATGAAACCAATACCCAAGTAGTATTGTAACTCTGCCGAAATTTTGAAAAAGAAAAGAAAAGAGAAGAGTCTTATTTTCAAGTTTAGTCCATTCTCTTTGGCGAACTACGCATGTTTGATTCTCACCGGATGTGAGATACGTAGGCAACCCTCATCGGGTCCAACCTCCCCTTTTGCAAAAATAGCCAAAAAATGTTAAAATTTTAATTTTTATCGTGATTAAGTCAAGTGATGCCGTTCTTGTCAAAAATGGCCGAATGTTCCCGAAAGGGGCGCCGGAAGGCTAACCTTGCATAAACGGCCATTTTGGTTATTTTGGATTTTGACATGTTTACCCACACAACCTTTTTCGTCCTCGAGGTGCTAAAAGGCCGTGTTTGAAATCAAGTCTTTTATTTTTAATTTGAAAAACAAGAAAAAGAGTCAGCGAGGAGGTAAATGCCATTTGAATTTTGGTCAAAAACCGAGGCAACTTCGGTAGTGTTTTAAACCATTCTTGCCGAGATAGCCTTAGAGTATCTTTCAGTTGTCGAAAGGCTATTTTCGTTAAAAGAACGAACAAGCTTGTGAAGAATCATAAAATAATCCTCCCTGGCCTCAAAATTTATGTGAAATTGTAAAGGGGTCACGTTTTCAAAAACAATCATTATTGCTAACACAATAATAAAAGGGGTCCACATCTGGTGATCTTAGGAAACAGGTTTTTGCAAAGAGAATTTACAAGAGTCGACCCTAGCCTCAAATTTCCGCAGGTACAAATGACTACCGTCCAGGAACCACCTCAAATTATCATAGAAAAGGCTCACATACAGCTATGAAGTTGGTGGGGAGATCTAGATAAAGATGGCCAAGTTTGGGTGAAAAAGCAGTTGGGTCCTCTGTTAGACATCATGCACGTTAAGCCACGTGAGGATTTGATTAAGTCCTTGGTGACCTTTTGGGATCCCGTTAACAATGTGTTCCGTTTTCGAATTTCGAGCTCACGCCCACTCTAGAAGAAATAGTCGGATACATTGATTTCGGCCGAGAACTGAGAAAGCAGCAGCTTATATTTCCCAGGGCCCCTTCAGTACACAAATTCTTCGATCTTTTGAAAATTAGCAAGTAAATGAGCAATGACCGTGCAAGCAACGGGAGTTGTACGTTTTACTTCTTGTATTACAGATTTGGATACTCAGCCGGATTTGAAACACATGATAAGGGTTTGAGTAACAAGCAGAACAAAGGCACATGGGAGATTCACCGATGATTTGCTTTCATTGTAGTGTTCTTGGGAATCATGGTGTTTCTGAATTCTGAGGGCACAATAGATATTCGTATGGCCAGAATCGCACAGGTTCTCATCGACAAGGAAGATCACACTCTTGTCCCATTAGTGTTGTCAGACATTTACCGGGCATTAACTTTGTGCAAATCAGGGGGCCAGTTTTTCGAAGATTGTAGCATTCTCCTTCAGATGTGGATGATCGAACACATTCGCCATCATCCTAAGTTCATGAGACATGCCTCAGATGGGAACAATTTCATCAAAAAATATGAGGAAAGGGTGGAGGATTACAAACCATCAGATGGGTTTGAAGCATGGGTTTCCTATTTGAGAAGATGGAGAGCAGATCAAGTCGAATGGACCATAGGGTGGCTCCCGATAACAGAGATCATCTATATGACTGCTTCGAAAGGCTATCTAATGGGGATAGGTGCGAGAAGTATACAACCGTATGCGCCACAAAGAGTGTTGAGACAACTGCGAAGATATCATGTGATACCGGAGGAGTTAGACCTGAGCACTCAAGTCATCAAACTACACCCAGAGGCAACGATCCCCGAGGCTTTGGTGAAAAGAGATTGGCACTGTTTTCGGTATCTGAAAGGTAATACCTTGGTACTAGACCCGACTAAAAGTGAGGTTGATCCCAATTATACCGCGTGGTTTAAAAGGAGCTTTCATGGGAACCATGAGCCGGAACCTGAACCCAAGCCCGAACTTGTTAGGCCCGCCAAAAGACCCCACATTCAAGCTTTTGATGACAAAATTCAAGAAAGGTTAGCTTGGGGGGAAAAGGAAACAGAATATCGGGCCACCATCTGCGACCTGCGAGAAGATTTGAGGAATGCCATCTTCAACAACGGTTTACAAGCACAAGAGTTCGAGGGAGAAAGAAAAAAATTGATCAAAGAAAACAAGGCTCTCAGGGCACAGATTCGACAGTTGAGGATAGCCGCTGAGAATCTGGGCCGAAGCGAGAAAGATGGAAAGCTCATTTACAACCTTACTCAAAAGGTGCGTGACTATGAAGATGGCCTCAAGAAAGCTGAGACTGAACTAGCAAAGGCACAAAAAAGATTGACTAAAAAGGACGAGGGACATGCAACCTTCATTCAGCAGATGAGACAAAGATATGAAAAAGAGGTCGCAGGTTGGGAAATAACGAACGACAACCTAGAAGGTGAGATAACTAGGCAATCCAAGAGGTTCAAAGCCGAGAGGGAGCATTGTTATACCATAATGGACCGGTGGGAAGCAGGTCTGCGCCACTTGCAAGAGCAAAATCGCACTGCCACTCAGGTCTTGGATGCTAGATCCCAATAGATTGATCGCCTACTGCGAGAAAAGGGCATCATGAGAAACAGGATCAATAAGATGGCCAACTACACCACGATGAAGTGCGGTGAGTGTGAAGACATGACGATATCCATGTTTTTTGCCACCGTAATGATCTTCGTCCGTCAGATAATGGAAGAACTCTATCAGCTCCAAGAAGACATAGCAATTGGGCCTGCTGCAAGACTAGGAGGTGTTCCGAGAGCAGGGTTGGAGGCATTGACGTTTTCTTGATTGTACTTACTTTCGAGTCTGGATATCGAGTCTGTATTTTGATTTTGTTAGAACACATGTTTCGAGTCTGTTTTTGAAAATTCCTAGAAAAGGCATGCCCCGAGCCTTAAAGACTTAAAAAGTATGATTTCAGGTCTTTTGTAATTCAGTACTAATGAAAAATTGAAAACCCAAAAATTGCTCTTTTGTTTTTTTTCTTCTTCTACCTTTTGAACTATGATATGATCTGATTCGCGTGGCATCGCGATACGTAGGCAATCCTCATCGGATCCGGTCATAAGTCTCTATGAACAAACACCACTAAGAGAAAAAGAGAAAAGGCAAAGTGAATTGACGAAAAATGAGATAAAGGAAAGTTTCTGAAACACTTAAATAAGCTGGAATGATACATGCGGTCGGAGCAAAACATGTTAGAAATGGTTAGCTGCCTAAGAACATTGAATCCCCCAACGTGCAATTACAATATGTGTTAAAATCTAACGCGGACAAGTTTATTGTTTTTCCAACATACCAGTTAGTTTGCTAAAGCGTACTGGAACCATACCATTATCAAACAAGATCCAAAGGGCCCATACGAAGAAGCATGACTAGTTCAGACCAAAGTGTTGAGGAGGAAAGAACGGAAAGTCAGCTCCTGAGGGAGGTAATGGAAAAAATGAGATTGGAGATGAAGGAAATGCAGCTAGCCTTGGCTAGGGTACAAAAGGGTCCTGAACCACCCATTACTCCTACTCTCCCACCAGGGCACACATCGGAATACCCTCCCCCCGGCGTTTCGACAAGCTTCCCCAGTCACCACTACTATCCGGGAAGAAATCCCTATGATCCCCAAGCTCCACCACCCAATCAGAACCCTCCCCCACCAAATGTTCCTATTTTCATGGGACCCCTACCAGCCACGCTACATAGATCGTCTAGTGAGCCGTTGTTTCAGGCCCACGATACCCAATATTACCCCCCTGAACCCACATTCAAAGCACCCGAGCCACATGCCTATAATCCCCCCTTTGAGGTCCCGACGGAGATTGAAAAGCCGGCTAAAAGCCCATAGCAGGACGAGGTACTGCGAAAATTTAAAAGCCTGGAGCAATCATTCAAGAACATGCACGGGTTAGGCAATCAGGTTAGCATGGCCTACAAGGACCTGTGTCCTTTCCCTGACGTCCAATTGCCGGCAGGGTTCAAGATGCCAAAGTTTGATCTATACGAGGGTCACGGCGATCCTATGGCACATCTGTGAGGGTTTTGCACCAAGATGAGAGGAGCAGGTGGTAAAGATGAGCTGCTGATAGCTTACTTTGGCCAAAGTCTAAGTGGGTCCGCACTGGAATGGTACACAAGACAGGATCCGAGTAGGTGGAACACCTGGGACGATCTAGCACAGGTATTCGCAAGTCACTTTCAATACAACCTTGAGATCGTCCCTGACCGTCTCACGTTGCTGAAGCTTGAGAAGAAGCCCGGGGAAAGCTTCCGAGAGTTTGGGTTCCGTTGGAGAGAACAGGCAGCCATAGTTGATCCTCCGAAGAGAGAGGGAGAAATGGTGGATTACTTTCTACAAACTCTAGAGCCAACTTACTTTGGTCACTTGGTGATGTCAGTTGGAAAATCCTTCAACGAGTAGTGAAAATGGGTGGTATGATCGAAGAGGGACTTAAGACCAACAAAATCCTGAGTTATTAGGCGATTAAAGCAACCATTCAGTCCATTCAGAGCGGCACGGGAGGTGCGCTCGGGAAGAAGAGAAGAGGTCGCAACAATAGAGGCAGATAATTTGTCCAGATCAAGAGGTCCTTCCCCCAGATACCAATCCAGGCCCCCTCAACCAAATTACCCACACATTCCAAACTAGCCTCCCCAACCCTACTACCCACCAAAAGAACCACACTTCTCTGTCCATCAAGCCCAAGCATACACCCAGCCTCCAGCTCGCCCGCAATGGCGCACGCCGGCTCCCCGAAACACATATCCACCTCCACAAAACACCTATCCACCACCAAGAGCCTACAGGAACCCTCCAGGGACAGGTTTCCAGGGGAATCAGGCTTTCAGAAATGAAAGGGTGCAGAAACCAAGAACCTTCACTAAGTTGGGAGAAACCTATACTGCTTTGTTCCACAAATTAAGGCAGTTGGGTTTGTTGAGTCCTATTGAGCCCAGATTTGGCCCAAAATATGGACCACTCGGTAAGCTGTGAGTATTGTTCGGGAGCTCCTGGACATGATACTGAGAAGTGTTAGAAGTTGAAACGTGCAGTGCAAGATCTTATTGACACCAGCAAGATCGAGGTTCAGACGCCAGAGGTGCCTAACATCAATCAGAACCCATTGCCAGCACACCACGAAACCCACATGATTGAGCTTGTGCACGAAGGAAAGGGGCTAAAGAAACCCTCACAGACGGTGATGATGATTCGTGCCAGCCCAAAAGAAAAGTCGACCGGTGGAAAGGAGGTGGTACAGTTGGAGAAGGTAGATGTCAAGCCAGAGGTGGTGATGGGAAAGAGACCGTCTGTTGTTGCAAAGAATCCAGAACCAGTCAAAGTAACGGTGCAAGGGGTACCAAGAAAGCTAGCATGCATAAGGCCAGTTGTTATCCGACCAGTAGTGCAGAGACTGATAATTAGCGAGAAATCCATGCCATGGAGCTACAATAAAGCGATGGTAATGTACAAAGGGAAGGATGTTGTAAAAGAAATATGTGAAGCCCAGGGGTTAACTCGTTCGGGGAGGTGTTTTGCTCCCGTAGAGCTAAGAAGGTCCAATCCAGTGGTGATAAAGAAGCCCGTGACGGAGGAAGAAGCAGAGGAGTTTTTGAAGAAAATGAAGGCCCAAGACTACTCCATTGTGGAGCAATTAAGAAAGACTCCGACACAGATTTCGTTACTATCATTGTTGATCCATTCCAGCGACCATTGCCAGGCACTGATGGAGATCCTGAACGAAGCCCATGTTCCGGACAAAATCTCAGTGAATCATTTGGAAAGGATAGTGCACAAAATCTTTGAGGTAAACCGTGTGACGTTTTCTGATGATGAATTGCCGACATAGGGTACAGAACACAACAAAGCCCTATACTTGACCGTGAAATGCGAAGACTCGGTGGTCACCCGAGTATTGATTGATAATGGGTCAAGCGCCAACATCTGTACTTTGGCTGCTCTGAACAAGTTGAAGGTTGATCCTGACTGAATTCGCAGGAACAACGTCTGCGTCCGAGGTTTTGATGGGGGTGGTATTGATACGGTGGGGGATATCATATTGGAATTGACCATCGGTCCAGTGGAATTCACCATGGAATTCCAAGTGGTAGACGTGGCAGTATCATACTATCTCCTATTGGGGCGACCTTGGATTCACGCCGCCAAAGCAGTGCCTTCCACATTGCACCAGATAGTGAAATTTGAGTGGGACATGCAAGAGATAGTGCTACACGGGGATGATGGTACAAGCATTGGGGGGATGCCATTGTACCATTCATAGAGACCGATGATGACAAAGGTCCCTGGGTTTACCAGATTTTCGATGCAATCTCAGTTGACAAAATTTCTGAAGGCGAGAACCTTCCACTGCCCAGAATCACAGCGGCCACCTTCATGATAGCCTCAGAAATGTTAAACAGCGGGTTTGTACTTGGCAAAGGCTTGGGGTGGACTTGCAAGGTATTGTCCAGCCAGTTTCGCTGCCCAAGAATCTGGATACTTTTGGGTTGGGATACAAGCCTACGACAGCAGACGTAAGACAAGCTCGGAAGTTGAAGAAGAGAGGTTGGGTTCTTCCTAAGCCGGTTCCGCGTCTCTCCAGATCCTTTGTCAGAGCAGGTAGCAGAAGGTTGTCGGTCCCGAAAGTTCTCGGACCACTGATTGGTTTAGATGGGGATTTGAATCAAAGTTTTGAAAGGCTATTCGCCGACGTCAATGTGATAGAAGCTGGAGAAGGTTCCTATAGGGCAAATATACATTTTGTGGAGCCTAGGGCCAATATCAACAATTGGACATCTACTCCTCTTCCTATCCGGAGGGAGTCTTGGTAGTAGGCTCTAATTTTCTTTCTTGTTTCTGGATTATTCCAGGTTGTAATCCAAATTTTGTTTTTATTTTGTATTCGGCCAAAGTTTGAAACTCTGTTATCCTGAATTTTCATAAAGTGAAAGTTTTCCCCCCTTTATTTTGTTTTAATTTTGTTTTCTTCTTTTCTCTTTCTGAACAGTTCTCTGTATACTGGTTCTAATGACATGGCATGCACAACGGATCTTGAACCTAGTCTAAAAAATCAATTTGATTCCAAATCAATTGTACAAGAGGTCGATTACGATGATGAATCGGAATACGATGAGGACGAAGCCTTCGAAGAGATAAACAGAGAATTAAGCCAGTTCGAAGAGAAACCCAAGCCCAATTTAAATGACACAGAAGCCGTCAATCTAGGGGATGCGAATGACATCAGGGAAACTAAGATAAGCATCCACATTGAGCCAAACATAAAGGAAGATCTAATCAAAACACTTATGGAATTCAAAGATGTTTTTGCATGGTCGTATGATGACATGCCGGGCTTAAGAACCGATCTAGTGGTTCACAAATTGCTCACTGACTCGGCATGCCCTCCCTTCAAGCAGAAATTGAGGAAGTTCAAGACAGACATGAGTGTGAAGATTAAAGAAGAAGTAACCAAGCAGCTGTAGGCAAAGGTTATTCGTGTCACCCGATATCCTGATTGGTTAGCTAATGTGGTGCCAGTGCCAAAGAAAGATGGGAAGATCAGGGTGTGTGTCGATTACCGCAATCTGAATAGGGTGAGCCGAAAAGATAACTTTCCATTACCCAACATTCATATTTTTATCGATAATTATGCTGGACGAGAAATTGGGTCATTTGTGGATTGCTATGCTGGGTATCATCAGATCCCGGTGGATGAAGAAGATGCGGAAAAGACGGCTTTCATTATGCCATGGGGGACTTATTACTATCGGGTAATGTCTTTTGGTTTGAAGAACACTAGGGCAACGTACATGAGAGCAATGACTACTGTGTTTCATGACATGATACATAAAGAGATTGAGGTGTACGTGGATGATGTGATCATAAAATCCAAACGGCAGGAAGACCACGTAGCAGACCTAAGGAAGTTCTTCCAAAGACTCCGACAGTACGATATTAAGCTCAACCTAGCCAAATGTGTATTCGGTGTTCCATCTGGGAAGCTGTTGGGATTCATTGTCAGTCGACGAGGCATTGAGTTGGACCCGTCAAAAATCAAATCCATCCAAGAATTGCCCCCGCCGAAGAACAAAATAGAAGTAATGAGTCTGTTGGGAAGGTTGAATTATATCAGCAGGTTCATCGCTCAACTCTCAGCGACTTGTGAACCCATTTTTCGGCTACTGAAGAAAGATGCTGCGGTAGAATGGACGGAAGAATGTCAAGAAGCATTTGACCAAATCAAAGGGTATCTACCAAACCCACCTGTGTTGGTTCCACCCGAGCCGGGAAGACCGTTGATTCTCTATCTAACAGTCCTGGAAAATTTGTTTGGTTCCATACTGGGGCAACACAACATTACAGGAAGGAAGGAGCAAGCCATCTATTATCTCAGCAAGAAGTTTACAGTCTATGAGAATAAGTACACTCAGCTTGAGAAGACATGTTGCGCCCTAACTTGGGTGGCATAAAAATTGAAGCACTATCTGTCATCCTATATTACTTATCTCATTTCGCGCTTGGATCCATTGAAGTATATTTTCCAGAAGCCTATGCCCACAGGGAGGTTGGCAAAATGGCAAATATTACTCACGGAGTTCGACATCGTCTATGTAACGAGGACGGCCATGAAAGCCCAAGCATTGGCTGATCACTTGGCTGAGAATCTTGTTGATGAAGAATACAAGTCATTGAGGACGTATTTTCCTGATGAAAAAGTGATGCATATAGATGAGTTGGAATTGACCAAGGAACCATGGTGGAAGCTTTTCTTTGATGGAGCTGCAAATGCAAAAGGGGTTGGAATTGGAGCCGTACTCATTTCTGAAATAGGACATCATTATCCTGTTACGGCTCAGTTGCGTTTCTATTGTACCAACAACATGGCTGAGTATGAGGCGTGCATTTTAGGCCTACGTTTAGCCGCCGATATAGATGTCCAGGAGTTTTGGTCTTGGGAGACTCGGACCTCTTGGTGCATCAGATTTAAGGTAAATGGGAAACACGGGATTTAAAACTTATACCATATTGACAATGTTTGCACGATCTGAGCAAGCGGTTTCGATCAGTAGAGTTCAGACACATCCCAAGAGTTCACAATTAGGTTGCCGATGCTTTGGCCACTTTAGCATCGATGTTGCACCACCCAAACAAAATTCATGTTGACTAGTTATATATTCAGGTTCGTGATTAGCATTCCTATTGCAACATGGTAGAGGAAGAAATGGATGACGAGCCATGGTTCTATGATGTCAAAGAATACCTCAGGATGGGAATATACCCGGAGCAGGCCACCGGAGATCAAAAAAGAGCCATTCAGCGATTGGTGAATGGATTTTTCCTCAGTGGAGGAGTGCTATACAAAAGAACCCCAGATTTGGGTTTGTTGAGATGTATAGATGCTTGTCAAGCCACGACAGTGATGACAGAGGTACATGCTGGAGTTTGTGGGCCACATATGAGCGGATATGTGTTGAAAAGAAGATTCTTCGAGCAGGATATTATTGGCTAACTATGGAGCGTGATTGTATGAGTTTCGTGCGAAAATGCCATCAATTTCAGATACACGGAGATCTAATTCATTCTCCACCGACTGAATTGCATGCAATGTCAGCACCTTGGCCCTTTGTTGCATGGGGCATGGATGTCATTGGACCTATTAAGCCGGCAGCTTCCAACGGTGACAGGTTCATTCTGATAACCATCGACTATTTCACTAAATGGGTTGAAGCTAAGACTTTTAAGTCGGTAACCAAGAAGGCGGTGGTGGATTTTGTCCATGACCATATTATCTGTAGATTTGGGATCCCAAAGGTGATCATCACGGACAATGGCGCTAACCTTAACAGCAGTTTGATGAAAGAAGTATGTCAACAGTTCAAAATTACACACCGTAATTCCACCCCATATCGGCCCAAGGCGAATGGAGCGGTTGAGGTAGCCAATAAAAACATAAAGAAGATATTAAGAAAGATGGTAGAAGGATCCAGGCAATGGCATGAAAAGCTACCATTTGCATTGTTCGGATATCGCACTACTGTTCATACTTCAGTAGGCGCAACTCCTTATTTGTTGGTATACGGAACCGAAGTAGTAATACCAGCAGAAGTTGAAATCCCATCCCTTAGGATTGTCGCTGAGGCTGGGATCGATGATGATGAATGGGTCAAAGCCCGATTGGATCAGCTGAGCTTAATTGATGAAAAGAGATTGGCAAGGGTATGTTATGGCCAATTGTATCAAAAGAGAATGGCAAGAGAGTATAACAAGAAGGTGCGTCCCAGGAAATTTGAAGTGGGACAGCAAGTGCTGAAACGGATCTTTCCACATCAGGCCGAAGCAAAGGGCAAATTCGCCCCGAATTGGCAAGGGCCATTTATTGTGACCAGGGTGTTATCCAATGGCGCTTTATGTTTGACAGATGTCGAGGGGAGATTCATCGACATGGCTATCAATTCTGATGCAGTTAAGAGATATTCTGTGTAATTTCGTTGATTGTAATTGATGTTTGTCTGTTTGCTTGTACTTGGCATTTATCGGAGAATGAAATGACGGAGGCAATTCTTTCTTCTATCCAAACACTTTAACCTTTGCTTCCCCTTTGAGCCTTATTTATTCTTTCAT
>MU782678.1:93179-105588 GCA_026770625.1 Nicotiana glauca | reverse complement strand
CTCATGGTGAAAACCTTCGCAAGCACCATGAGGCGACGGGAGTTGAGAGAAATGAGAGAGTTTTATTAGTGAAAATCCCTCGAAGGGCACTATGAGGCGACAAGATAGGAGTGGCGGGAAAAAAATCCGCATTCGGCAAAAGATTGGGTACCTGTTCATCCCCAGCAAAATGAGGACGTTAGAAAGATTGATTGATACAAATAGATTGGGTTGATTAATCCGGAATGCACGACATGATCATTGGGATCGGTTATACCGTTTAGATAAGTCCTTTTTCTTTTAATTTTTTTTCCCAGCATTTATTCAGAAAGATCTTTTCTATCTTTTGAAGTCATTGGTTTTTCTTCGTTTAAAGACTTTTTCTCCAGCAGTTTCATTTTTAGAAGAATTTTTCAGAGCTTACTACCAGTCGCCAAAACGGTGCAAAGAAAAATAGGAATAAGACAGGCCAATGATAAGGCGATGAAACGAAAAGAAGTTTGTTGCAAGACCAAGTGGTGAATTGGTCTAGAATTTCATGGAAAGTAGGGAGGAAAACAGAAAAAAAAGAAGTTAAGGAAATTATGGACCAAATTCCAAGAGGATCCCCAGCAGGTCATCTGGATGCAGGAGCATCCCCTACAGATTTTCGACCAAGCTCCAAAAGGGTCGGACAACACAAAGTAGGGAAGGAAGACAAGGAAATATCATCCCCAGCAAATAACATCATCCCCCAACATGTTTTGGAAACATAGAGCAAGGAAAAACCATCCCCAGCAGGAGTGGCACGACCACTCACCATGTTTTAAACTAACAAAATTTTCTTTGATTTGAAGCACGAAATGGAAATGTTATTGACGGCGGAAAGGCATGCCACAAAGAAGATCACCAAAACTGAGGCAGAAAATTTTCTGCCATTGTTGAAAATTTTCTCGGAGGGACGAGGAAATCAAAGCAAGTTATAAAGGAAAGCAATTTCGAAGGAAGTTCTAAGGAAGAAAGGTGTGAAGAGGCAAGGACAGAACAATGTCGATAAACGCAGTTTCAAAAGTAGAAGTCGGAAGCCCGCCCGTAGAACGGAGGTGCTACTTTTTAAGTTGTCACATTCAGGAGCCCATCCGTAGAACGGAGGTGTTGCTTTTAAGTTGCTGTATTTGGGAGTCCGCCCGTACAACGGAGGTGTCACTTTTAAGTTGTAGAAGTTGGGAGCCTGCCCGTAGAACAGAGATGTTGATTTTTAAGTTGCTGCATTCGGGAGCCCGCCCGTAGAACGGAGGTATTGATTTTTCAGTTGTAGAAGTCGGGAGCCCGCCCGTAGAACGGAGGTGTTACTTTCTAAGTTGTTGCATTAGGGAGCCTGCTCGTAGAACGGAGGTGTTACGTTTAAGTTGCTGCATTCGGGAGCCCGCCCATAGAACGGAGGTGTTATTTTTAAGTTGTTGCATTCAGGAGCCCGCCCGTAGAACGGAGGTGTTGATTTTTCAGTTGTATAAGTCGGGAGCCCGCCCGTAGAACAGAGGTGTTGATTTTTAAGTTGCTGCATTCGGGAGCCCGCCCGTAGAACGGAGGTGTTGATTTTTCAGTTGTAGTACTCGGTAGCCCGGCCGTAGAACAGAGGTGTTACTTTTCCAGTTTGAAGGTTGAAGTGGGGAGCCCGCCCGTAGAACGGTGGTGTTACTTTTTAAGTTGTTGAAGTCGGGAGCCCGCCCATAGAATGGAGGTGTTACTTTTTTAGTTGTTGAAGTCAGGAGCCCACCCGTAGAACGGAGGTGTTACTTTTTAAGTTGTCACATTCGGGAGCCCGCCCGTAGAATAGAGGTGTTACTTTTTAAGTTGTTGAAGTCGGGAGACCGCCCGTAGAACGGAGGTGTTGCTTTTAAGTTGCTGCATTCGAGAGCCCGCCCGTAGAACGGAGGTGTTACTTTTTAAGTTGTTGCATTCAGGAGCCCGCCCGTAGAACGGAGGTGTTACTTTTGAGTTGCTGCATTCGGGAGCCTGCCCGTAGAACGGAGGTGTTACTTTTCAAGTTTGAAGGTTGAAGTCGGGAGCCCGCCCGTAGAACGAAGGTGTTACTTTTTAAGTTGTTGAAGTCGGGAGCCAGCCCGTAGAACGGAGGTGTTACTTTTTAATTTGTCGCATTCGGGAGCCCGCCCGTAGAACGGAGGTGTTACTTTTTAAGTTGTTGAAGTCGGGAGCCCACCCGTAGAACAGAGGTGTTGCTTTTAAGTTGCTGCATTCGGGAGCCCGCCCGTAGAACGGAGGTGTTACTTTTTAAGTTGTTGCATTCGGGAGCCCACCCGTAGAACGGAGGTGTTACTTTTGAGTTGCTGCATTCGGGAGCCCGCTCGTAGAACGGAGGTGTTACTTTTCAAGTTTGAAGGTTGAAGTCGGGAGCCCGCCCGTAGAATGGAGGTGTTACTATTTAAGTTGTTGAAGTCGGGAGCCCGCCCGTAGAACGGAGGTGTTACTTTTTAAGTTGTCGCATTCGGGAGCCCGCCCGTAGAACGGAGGTGTTACCTTTAAGTTGCTGCATTCGGGAGCCTACCCGTAGAACGGAGGTGTTGCTTTTAAGTTGCTGCATTCGGGAGCCCGCCCGTAGAACGGAGGTGTTGATTTCTTAGTTGTTGAAATCGGGAGCCCGCCCGTAGAACGGAGGTGTTACTTTTTAAGTTGCTGCATTCGGGAGTCCGCTCGTATAACAGAAGAATACATTTCAAGTTGAAGTCAGTAAATGCGGAGGATTGCAGCAAGTCCCCGGCATAAATTCAAGTTCAGAAATCGAAAGAAAGGAAAATAGTTCGAAGAAGGAAACAAGTAGTTCAAGTTCGGTGATCAAGAAAGGCCGACAATGTCAAGACTGAAATAGAGAAACATTAGAGGAAGCAAGCCAACAAGAAAATAAGGCGACAAGAGCAAGCCCGAAAATTTAGATAAGGTTTTGTAATTCATAGACTAGTTCAGTCTAGCTTCTTATTTTCCGTTTCAGCCTGGTGTAATAAGGAGGTCAGTAAGCAGTAGCAGCAACAACAACAACTGTAACAGCAAGATCGCAGCTTCATGGTAGTCCCAGCTACAAAAACTTCCTGAACTACATTAACATGATTCCTGTTCAGCCAAGGATATGTAGGAAACCTTTTGAAGCAGAGGTTCGGTCAAATATTTCAAAAATGCTTTACACGGAGTACTCAAACGGGAAAAATCGCTCGTATCCGCTCACTTTGTCTTTGCACGAAAACTCTTCGTGTTTACGGGCAAAGAGGGGCAGCTGTGAGCACGTGATTTTTGCCTCACATGAATTATTCCCACAAAATCAAAACAAAAAATTGTCTGTTCCGTTGAGTGCATTTTGTGAATTTTTCGTGATATTATTGGTAATTGCTTGCGTTTGTATGTGCGTGATTATGTGGGTTTAAATCAATGAAAATACAAAAAAAATATGTCGCATTTGTATTTAGGATTTAATTCTATAATTGCGAGTAATTTTGGTACTTTACAAAAATGAAAAATCAAAATAATGTACTTTGCATTTTTTGGGCATTTAATGTCCAGGGTTGTGTGAGCATACTTTTAAATTAGTGTTTAATCTTGTGTGTTACTTGTTATTAAGAGTTAATTAGTATTTTTTTAGGTTAATTTTGGTTTTACAATTTATTGTAAAATTTTTTGGTTGATTAGAAACTAAAAGAAGAAAAAAGAAAACAAGTGAAAAATGGAGAAATGCGGAACTGGGCCGCTTAATTGAACCCAAATCAGGCCCAAAGAAATGCCTCCCACCCGGTCCAGACATCCCGTCTCACAGGACATTGAAACGACGTAGTGTGGTGGTTATACTACATCGTTCAGAGGGCAATCAATCTCAGCCACTCAATCCCCATCAATCCAACGGCCCTCATCCCGTCTCCTAACCCATCTCACCAACCCGACCCGTTATCCGTTCCACACCAACCCCCGATCTAGACCAAACGACGTTGTTTGTTTTAGTTTAATCGATCTTGGCCGTTGATCTTGAGTGATCTAACGGTCCAGGATCATTTTCCCCCATACTATGTATTCCTAATCCATACCCCATCCCCCCCAAAACCAAATACCCCCTATATTCGTCTCTCTCAGAGACGAACCCCATTGCCCAAACCCTAGCCGCCACCCAATGTTTTCGCCAGAAAACCCGGTGGCAACGACGCCGCCGGCGACAAAATTAACACCCTAAAGCCATTAGACCACCCTCAATCCAAATCCCTTACCCGTTTTGCTCGAATCAGCTCGTAGCTTCTCGAATCTTCAATCGAAGATTCAAGCAAAATTTGAAACTACCCCAACCGGCCCCAAACTCATACCGGACATCTCCCTGACCCCCCTCGTCACCAAACCCCTGTTGGTTTGGTTCGAATCAAACCAAAACCATTCGAACCTCAAATCGAACCCCCAAGAACCCTAAAAAACCAAAGGTGGAAATCCGTCCAAGTTAAATGAATTTGGGTGTCCAGTGGACCTTAGTCGAAGTGTTGTCAGTTGAGAACACTCGATTAAGGTCTGTTCGACCTCAAAAATCCACGTTCGTTCAAGTCGAGTCTGTCTGGTTCCCGATTTTCTGAGGTATATATTTTTTTTCTTTCCTTTTTGTTTCTATTTTGTTGTAGTTTTTTTTTGTTTAGTTTAGTGGTAGTTCAATTTCCGTTCATTACTATTCTTCTACTCCAATAGACCTTTTTTTGGTCAAATTGTTCCTGTTCGTTTGTTTAAGTATACATTATAGGCTATATAATCGTTTAATTAATTTCGTCGATTAAGTAGTTTCCTGATTAGCCCCTGTTTTGTCAATATCACTAAAATTACCCGTGAATTGCTTGATCCTCTGTTTCTGATTGTTTAGTGTTAATTGTAATATGCAGTCAATTAAGCTTCGTTGATTAGGTCGTTCGTATATATTTGAATCATTCGGCATTCTGATTGTTGTAGTTTTAAGTGTTAGCTGTTTAATTAAAATTCTGTTGGATAGTAAGCAATGTTTTGAATCAGTGAAAAACCTCGCTTTGATGAATGTTTCTACTTTAAACTACTGTTTGATTAACCTTAAGGATTGGTTATAGCTGTAATGATTATAGGAATAATCAGATGTTAGTTCTGGTTAGTTGTTAGGATTAAATAGATTTTTAAGAATTAATTGGTTTTAACACTGATCAATAGTTTAAGGGGCATGGCAGTAACAACAGTAGGATTACAGGGGTATTTTGGGAATGGAAAATGGGCAGAATTGGTTAAGCTAGTGGCCAGTTAGTCTAGCACTAATAAAATAGCTCATACATTGGTTTAATATTAGTGGGGTATTAAACTAATAAACTAAGAGGGAACAAGAGGAAGTGAAGGCTGAAAATAGGGAAAGACATTCCATAGTGGGTTTTAAGTGGAAATGTCCAGGTTTTTGGCATGAGGGGTCGGGTAAGTGAGGCTGCCAAAAGAAAAAAGGATGTCTGTTGGTTGTTATAAAAGAAGGGCATTTAAGCATTAATATGGGGGATTAAAAAGAAAAAGTCCATAGTTAAAAGAGTGAATTGAGGCTGAAACTTTAAAACACAAAAATTTTCAGAGTTTGAGTTAAAAAGGGACTGAATTTTAACATCAGAAATTGAGTGTTGGAGAGTTAAAAACCTGAAGAAATCTGCTTTCTTTCACTGTTGAAAATCAGTACTAGTGTGCTATTGTTTCATTGAAGTTTGAAGTTTCTTTTCTTTGAGTGTTTGAAAACCAAAAAACTGTTGTTTTCCTGCTTCTAGTTCTTTCGGATTCTGCTTGGGTTTGCTACTTGGTATACTGTTACTGTTTCATCGAACGTGCTCGGATTCTCTTTGGTTTTTGAATCTGTTCCTGGGTTTCCATTACTGTTGTTGTTGCTGTGTTGTTGCTATTGCTGCTTGATTCTTATCCTCCTCTTTTCCTTGTATTCAAATACCAGGTACACTACTTCGAATCATCTCAATGTATGTTCATCGAAGTTAAAGTGAAATGACCAAGGGATCTATTGATTCCACTAATAAGAACCTGTATTTAGTTAATTTTTGTTATGTGTTTTTTTTTCTGTTATAGGAATGGTATATGTATGCATAACTAGGACTGTTCTCTTGTAAGATCACTGATTAGCAATAATAATGATGTGAAATGTTAGATTATGGAACTAAGATTCTTGAAATGGTGTAAACATTAGTCAGTACAGTATGTATGTCTAATTTGAGCAATTTATAGATTGTTGAACTATTGGACGCATGTCTGTAGGAATCTCATAGTTATTAGTTTCATGCTTTGCTAGTTTGTATAATATAGTTCGAAATCACATTCAATTCAAATTGATAAATAGTTAACGTGGAGAATCGATTTAATTTAGTTGATTGGTAAAATCTAGTTTTGAATTCACAAAAACTGGAATAGAAGTAATTTGAGGTTTGTGATTTTCGAGTCTTTTAGTAACAAAGATCCGTAAGTATTAGGCAAACATAAGGGCCATTAATTTTGTAGAATCAGCAGGTTTAACATATTTGAAGTGTGAATCAGTATAGTAAGGCTAAGAACATGAATCCAATAGGCACGAGTCGAGCAAGACGAGTTAACGTTGAAGTTTAATAAACTTTCGAATAAGCATTAGTAATTAAGGTTATTTCTAGTTTTCAATAGTTGTAAATAATTAATTCCAATGGTTTATTCATCTAACAATGTGGGCTTAAGTTAGTTGTAAGATAATTAGTTTTTCTCTCGAAAATATTACTTGTCAATTCCGTATTTTATTTATAGTTTCAATTTTAGTAATATTCTTTTTCGTTAACAATGGTCTTAAGCTAATAACTAATAAATGACGACCTTTTTAAGCATGTAATTAATTAGGACTTTTCTCTTTTATTTTTAGAGACAAACTTAAATAAAAAAATGTAGTCACTCTAGGATTAGCCCTTTAAAATAAATGAGGCGTTCCTCGCCAAAACAAAACACACGAGCGACGGGGCCGTCAATTTTAGTAATAACTACTTAGCTTTCGGGAGAGGCCGTTTAGCGAATATCCACGGTCTTCCCCAAATTAATAACACGATAGTCTCTTTAGGCGCGTGTTTAATAATCTTACCTTCTTAAATTCGGGTGTGCATTTCATGCGTCACAAATTCAAATCCCAAAACGTTGAATAAAATGTGTCAAGGATCCGGGTGCATTTCATGCGACGTGATTCAAAAATATATTTTAAACGACGTTCAATTCCTTAAAATTAATTAAAAGCGATTAAAGGTTAGAATTTGCACATAAGTTAAAAGCATGTTATAAATCAGATAAATAAGCCAAATATGACAGTTGAGCAACCGTGCTAGAACCACGAAACTCGGGAATGCCTAACACATTCTCCCGGGTTAACAGAATTCCTTATCCGGATTTCTGGTTCGCGGACTGTTAAATAGAGCCAAACCTTTCCTCGATTCGGGATTCGACTGGTGACTTGGGACACCATAAATCTCCCAAGTGGCGACTCTGAATCTCTTAATAAACGAATCCCGTTTCGATTGTCCTTTAATTGGAAAAACTCCCTTTATCATGCCCTTCGCGGGGTGCGGTAGCGCCAAAAGGAGGTGTGACAACTGCTAAGTCGCGTATTTGATTCGAAATCTTACGATATTCTATATTTTAGAGATTGATATTATATTTTTTGTTGTATGCCACGTTTGGGGCCTTGTACCGATCTGTTGAGAGCCTTAGGGGCATTTTTACTATTTTTCCTCGCTCTATGTGTTTGATAGCATATCCTCAGTCATGTTTTGCCTATTTATTGTTTAAAAATCTGGTTTTATCACTATATTTCTTAAAAATATGAAAATTGCTTGGGTTGAGTTCCCTGTTTTACTGATGGTCCGAGTGATCATGAGTTGATGACTGAGATAGATCGAAGGTCTGATTGTGAGATTGATGACTGAGATAGACTAAGAGTTTGATGGTGAGGTAATGACTGAGAGAGGCCGAGGGCCTGGCCGTGAGGATTATATATCTATGGATCAGACTCCACGCCGCAGCTATATATATATATATATATATATATATATATATATATGGATCGGGCTGCACGATGTATCGGTTTGTTGGATCGGGCTGCATGTCGCAGCAATATGACGCTTGGGCTGTAGGAGCCCCTCCTGAGTCTGCACACCCCCAATGAGCGGTCGACTATATATATGGATCGGGCTGTATGCCGAAGTGGTTACTATATGGCACCTATTGAGCGTTAGTGATGAGTGTGATATCTGATTGTCGGAGTTGAGTCATGAGTGATGGAGAGGCTAGCCCGATGGGAGATAGATATATGCATGCACATGAGTGATGTTTGCCTGAGGGGCCTAATTATGAACTTATTGATTTTCACTTCTCTTTAGAGTGAGTTTCTATCGAATATGTTGATTCAATGACTGGTTTCACTCACCTTTATACTGATCCTCTGTCGAAAATGTTAGCTAAATATTTTTAAACAACTTTCATTTAAGCTGGGGTTTATGAGATGTTTAGAACTTATTCACTGAGTTGGTTTTTTTTATTATTTCCATTGAATTTTTTTTGTTAGGAGATGTTTATGACTCCTGTTTTGCCTGAGGGGCGGTTTACGAACTATGTTTTACCCGAGGGGGCCGTTATGGTTTCATGTTTTTTATTACAAATGGTATTAAACCCCTACTGAAACTGTTGGAAGGTATTATAAATATTTTTTTTACCAAAAGCTGGATTTTAAATGAGATGATTGACTCGTATTATGATTTGGAATGCCTGTTGTGCTTATTGAGCCTAACATAAATGTGGATTCATTGTTTCCTACTGCTCAGTCTTTATTTACTCTTATTACTTATTGGGTTGGAGTACTCACATTACTCCCTGCACTTCGTGTGCAGATTCAGGTATTTCAGAATCCGGTAGCGGGTGTTGGTTGCTTTGACGCGGAGTCATCAGAGTTAGCAAGGTGGTTGCACGACGTTCGCAGCACTGCTTCCTTCCTCTCATTTTCATTTATGTACTTAGTACATTTTGACTATTTTTGTTGTATTCAGACCTTGGTAGATGCTCATGGCTAGTGACACTCCGATGTCGGGCTTATATGTTATTTCCGCACTGTTCATTCAGACTTATATTATGAAATATTGTTTAATTAAAGGCTTAAAAATGACTCTTAATGATTAAAGAGATTATATGAGTGTTTTGTCGGCTGGCCTTGTCTTCACGAGAGGCGCCATCACGACCGGGCCGGTTTGGGGTCGTGACAGATACATGAGAAGTAATCTTGAAAACGGTGGATAAGCTGAATAGTTTTTCAAATTATTTGTTATTTTAGAATTTTAAGACAAAATTAGTTATTTTTTCCATTTTACCCTTGTAGTAATTGTTGTTGATGACTACAAACACCTCAATTATAGGTAATATTATGATTTCTCAAATACTAATAAGATAATAAGAAAATGAAGGGAAAGAAACAACATGTAGTAATAGAAACATAAAATAACATAATACAAGACTAAACCACTACTACTGGTATTGGAAACAAATACCCTCGACTATTTACTAGCATGTTGCCTTAATTCCCAACCTACACACCTTCCTATCAAGGGTCATGTCCTCGATAAGCTGAAGCAATGCCATATCTTGCCTAATCACCTCTCCCCAATATTTCTTTTTCCTACCTTTACCCTTTCTCAGACCCACACATGGTCAACCTCTCACACCTCTTTGTAAGAACATTTGCGCTTCTTCTATTCATATGACCATACCACTTAAGCCTCATTTCTCATATGTTGTCCTCTAACGAGACTACTTATACACTGGGTTGAATATCTTTATTCCTAATCTTATCATTCCTGGTATGCTCGCATATCTATATCAACATTACTGCAGGAAATTTGCATCTTTGTTAGTTTTAACAATATTTGTTTATAATCAACACAATCTAAATCATATCTGACGAGAATGGTATTATATTCTCCATTGATAATAGCACATCATCTTCAATAAAAATAAAGCTTCATTATAGGAATATTAATGCCTTCCAGATCTTTGTGGCATAGACTCAACTCAGATGATGAGTTTTCTACTCACTGTTCTTTTTCAATGGCTTCTCTCGCGAATATTTCAAGTTGGTGATAGAACGGTGACTGAAGGAAAGTATAAGTAGTTTCTGAGTCAATTACAATATTAACCTCTTGGAAAATAGTAGAGGGATCAATAACAAGATTCAGATTTTGTTCACCAAACAGTATGCCTAAGAGGGTCAAGAAGTAGTACACAAAGGTAGGTTTAACAACAAGTGCAGTGAAATACTCCTCGGTCCCCAAACATTGTCACCAAAGGTAAGCTTGCTAGGGATATCTAATTGCGCCCTTGGCACAAAATAGTAGGAAATTTTTTTGTCCAAAACATGGACTAAGTTGCGACACTAAAGAGGCGTGAAAAGCGCCAAGCCTTATTACGGAGTACATCATAGGGTTTACCGGTATAGATTTGGATCTGTGACCGCATCCAAGAACAATACTTGGGAAAGAAATTTCTTCTCCATTTTCATAATAGAAGTTGAACGTTTCTTTGGGTAAATCACCAAATGAATAACTACAGGCAACGTAAGTCGCAGAATACAATTCCTTAGCAGCTATTTTGAAAGCATTTATCTGAATTACAAGATAACGGCTTAAAGGTTGAAGAGTTTACTGGATCGAAGATGGGGATATCTTGTTTTTAACAATCTAGAAAAAGTTGGAATTATATCCAATTAAGATGACTTCCAGTGTTAACAAGTGCCAGTTGAAACTTTGGAGTAGTTCCAACAGAAAAGTTTATTAAGTATGCACCCGAGGGTCAGGTACTAACTGCTGAAACTTTAAGCCATTGGGCTTTAAAGTAGAAGAAGTGTGAATTGAAAATGGAGGGAAATAAAATGGAGGGAAAATGAAAATTTGAAGAAGTGAACTTTTGTCTTGCACTTTGTCCCTCACCAATGAGGGACAATCACATTTATGTGCTTATATATAGATTCACTTCTTAAAGCTCTTAAAAGGAGTTGAAGAGAATGAACCCTCACGCCATCGTCGTCGCTCGCTCGGCTCGGCTTTGGCTTTGGATTTGGATTTGGATTTGTCAAATGATCGATAAGATTATTTTTTTGACAAAATTTATTTACTTATTTAATAATTAATTAAATGCCAAATCACTGCTGAAAAAATCACTGCTGAAAATACGATTCAGAGGGCCTCGCTGGCCGCGGTTCTGCCGCGACCGCGGTAGAACCGCGGCAGGCAGATTCCGATAGCCCCTCTGGCCGCGGTTCTGCCGCGGTCGCGGTAGAACCGCGGTNTCAAGCCGTTCTACTCCTGCTCATGCTATGGCACCGGCAGAAAAACCTGGAAAGTTTTCCGGTATTGACTTCAAACTCTGGAAAATGAAGATGCTCTTCGATCTTACTTTTTGCAACGTTTCATCAAGGAGGATCCTCCGGTCTTAGCAGAAAATACTCCGGATGATGAACGACTTGTTGCAACAGAAGCATGGAAACATTCTGATTTCTTGTGAAGAAATTACATTTTGAGTTGTTTGGAAGATGGATTGTACAATGTTATAGTGTCATGGAAACTTCAAAAGCCTTATGGAATGCGCTTGAGAAGAAGTACAAGACTGAGGATGCCGGACTTAAGAAGTTTGTGGCTGCGAGGTTTTTGGATTTCAAGATGATTGACACTAGATCGGTCATAACTCAAGTCCAAGAATTACAAGTCTTTGTGCATGACCTCCTTGCTGAAGGTATGACCCGAATCAATAAGNAGAAAAGGCACCTTTTCCAGACACCTCTTCTGATATTTGCCTATAAATTCTTAGGCAAGGCTGCATTTTATACACAAAAAAAAAACACTCCATAATTTCTTTCTTTCTGAATATACTGCATCCTAATTCGCAGTCTCTCTCTCTCAAATTCGTAAGTGTGATTTTGCTCCATTATTTGAGTTTGTTGGTATCCTGCAGTTTGTATTGCCACTGTTGTAGGAAGGTCTATTCCGTTTTATCGTGGGAGGATTTAATCCATTACCTTGGCAACATGTGAGGGGGTTAAAATTCCTTAAGGAAACACAAGAAACTTGTGGACTCGGAATATTTCTGATTTTCTACTATTTTCAGATTTCTATAATTCTTCTAATAGTTTTTTCTGATTTTTTGGTTTAACACAGTAAGCGATAACAAGCTTAAGAAATTTTAAATTACTAACATTTCTGTGTTGATTATATATTAAACTGTTTTCTATATACTTATTTGGAGACTAAAGCCTTGTTGCTTTCTACTCCAATAATTGTTTCTGTCCGGTTTAAAGTACATAAAAACTTTGCCGGAATAATAAACGTACGGGTTTGAAGTATATAAAAACTTCACCATTGTTACGTATTGTATGTTT
>MU782678.1:15200-88955 GCA_026770625.1 Nicotiana glauca | reverse complement strand
GGTTGATTGTGTGTTTATTGGATATGTAACCAATAGCAAGGCATATCGGTTTCTGGTTCATAAATCAGAAAATCCTGAGATTCACATTAATACGATAATAGAATCAGATAATGTTGAATTCTTTGAAACTATTTTTCCGTATAAAAAGGAAAGTGAATTAAACTGCCAAAAGTCAAAACGACCTCAGGAGAAAACAATAGATGGTATGCCTAATGACGAAAATTCGAGAAGAAGTAAGCGTCAAAGGACATCTACTTAATTCGGTCCAGATTTTCTAACTTTTCTGTTAGAAAATGAGCCTCGTACCTTCAAGGAAGCAANGGCTTCGGCTTCGGCTTTGGATTTGGATTTGGATTTGGATTTGGATTTGGATTTGTCAAATGATCGATCGATAAGATTAATTTTTGGACAAAATTTATTTAATTATTTAATAATTAATTGAATGCCAAATCACTGCTGAAAAAATCACTGCTGAAAATACGATTTCGCGGCAGGCACTAACTTAGTCCGAAGTGAATTTGGAGAAGATAGAGGAGAAGTAATATTGAAAACGGTGGATAAGCTAAATTTGTGTCTCAAATTATTTGTTATGTTAGAATTTCAAGACAAAATTGCTTATTTTTTCCCATTTTACCCTTGTAGTAATTGTTGTTGATGACTACAAATACCTCAATTATGGAGGATATTATGATTCCTCAAATACCAATAAGATAATATAAAAATAAAGCGAAAGAAACAACATGTAGTAATAGAAATATAACAATAACAGAATAATAGACTAAATCACTACTATTGGTATTGGAAAGAAATACTCTCGTCTATTTACTAGAATTTTACCTAAATTCTCAACCTCCACACCTTCCTGTCAAGGGTCTTGTCCTCGGTAAGATGAAGTAATATCATAACCTGCCTTATCACCTCTCCCCAATACTTATTTTGCCTACCTTTACCCGCTCTCAGATCCACCAGTGGTCAACCTCTCACACCTATTTGTAGGAACATTTGTGTTTCTTCTATTCGTATGACCATACCGTCTAAGCCTCGTTTCTCATATCTTGTCCTCCACCGAGACTACTCCTACATTTAGATGAATAGTTTTATTCCTAATCTTATCATTCTTAGTATGACCGCACATCCATATCAACATAAGTACAAAAAATGTGCATCTCTATTAGTTATAACAATATTTGTTTATAATTAACACAATCTAAATCGTATCCGACGAGAATAGCATTATATTCTCCACTGATAATAGCTTCTACATTGATAATAGCACATCATATTCAATAAAAATAAAGCTTCATTGGAGGAATATTAATGCCTTTCAGATCTTTGTGGAATAAAATCAACTCAGATGATGAGTTGTCAACCCACGATTCTTTTTCAATGTATTCTCTAGCTAATGTTTCAAGTTGGTTATAGAACGGTGATAGAAGGAAAGTATAAGTAGTTTCTAAGTCAATCACAATATTACCATCTTGGAAAATAGTAGAGGGATTAACAACAAGATCCAGTTTTTCTTCACCAACCGGTATGCCTAAGAAGGTCAAGAAATAGTACACAAAGGTAGGTTTAACAACCAGTGGAGTGAAAAACTTCCCGGTCCCCAAGCATTGTCACCAAAGGTAAGTTTGCTAAGGATATCTAATTGTGCTCTTGGCACAAAACAGTAGGAAATTTTTTGTCCAAATGTTGGACAAAGGAACTACACTAAAGACACATGAGAAGCGCAAAGCCCTATTACGGCAGACATCATAGGGTTCACTGGTATATATTTGGATCTGTGACCACATCCAAAAATAATACTTTGGAAAGAAATTTCGTCTCCATTTTCATAATAGAAAGTGAATGCTTCTGTGGCTAAATCACCAAATGAATAACTACTAGCAATGTAAGTCACAAAAAACAATTCCTTGGCAGCTATTTTGAAAGTGTTTTTCTGACTTACAGGATAGCGGCTTAAAGGTTGAAGAGTTTACGGGATCGAAGACGAAGATATATTGTTTGTAAAAATATAGAAAAGGTTGGAGTTGTATCTAATTAATATGACTGCCAGTGTCAACAAGTGCCAGTTGGAACTTTGGAGGAGTTCCAATAGAAAAGTTTATTAAGTAGGCACCTAGAGGGTCAGGTACTAACTCAGTCAGAAGTGAATTTGGAGAAGATAGAGGAAAAATAATATTGAAAACGTTTGATAAGCTGAATTGTTGTCTCAAATTATTTGTTATTTTAGAATTTCAAGACAAAATTAGTTATTTTTTTTTCATTTTACCCTTGTAGTAATTGTTGTTGTTGACTACAAACACCTAAATTATGGGGGATATTATGATTGCTCAAATACTAATCAGAAAAAAGAAAATGATGCGAAAGAAACAATATGTAGTAATAGAAATATAACAATAACATAATACAATAATAAACCACCACTATTGGTATTGGAAACAAATACCGTCGGCTTTTTTCTAACCTTTTGCCTTAATTTCCAACCTCCATACCTTCCTGTCAAGGGTCATGTCCTCGGTAAGTTGCAACAATGCTATATCCTGCCTAATCACCTCTCCCCAATACTTCGTTTCTTACCTTTACCCCTTCTCAGACTGACCAACGGTCAACATCTCACACCTCTTTGTAGGAACATTTGTGTTTCTTCTATTCATATGCCAATACCATCTAAGACTTATTTCTCATATCTTGTCCACCACCGAGACTACTCCTACACTAAGCTGAATATCTTTGTTCTTAATCTTATCATTCCTTGTGTGCCCGCATATCTATATCAACTTTTATGCATGAAATATGCATCTTTATTAGTTATAACAATTTTTGTTTATAATCAACACAATCTAAATCGTATCCGACGAGAATGGCATTATCTTCTCCAATAATAATAGAACATCTTCAATAAGTGGCGATACTAAAGACACATGAGAAGCGCCAAGCCCTATTAAAGCAAACATCATAGGTTTCACTGGTATAAATTTGGATTTGTGACCACATCCAAAAATAATACTTGGGAATGAAATTTCTTCTCAATTTTCATAATAGAAAGTGAAAGTTTCTGTGGTTAAGTCACCAAATGAATAACTACTAGCAACGTAAGTTGCAGAATACAATTTTTTGACAGATATTTTGAAAGCATTTATCTGAATTACAGGTTAGCAGCTTAAAGGTTGAATAGTTTATGGGATAGAAGATGGGGATATCTTATTTGTAACAATCTAGAAAAGGTTGGCATTGTATCTAATAAATATGACTGCCAGTGTCAACAAGTGCGAGTTGGAACTTTGGAGGAGATTCAACAGAAAATTTTATTAAGTATGCACCTAAGGGTCAGGTACTAACTCAGTCCGATAGGTACTAACTCAGTCCGAAGTGAACTAAGAGAAGATAGAGGATAAGTAATGTTGAAAACGGTGGATAAGTTGAATTGTTGTCTCAAACTATTTGTTATGTTAGAATTTCAAGACAATATTATTAATTTTTTTCCATTTTACCCTTTTAGTAATTGTTGTTGATGACTATACCTCAATTATGGGGGGATATTATGATTGATCAAATACCAATAAGATAATAAGAAAATGAAGCAAAAGAAATAACATGCAGTAATATAAAAATAACAACAAAATAATACAAGACTAAACCACTGCTACTGTATTGGAAACAAATACTCTCGATTACTTACTAGCCTTTTACTTCAATTTCCAACCTTCACACCTTCCTGTAAAGGGTCATGTCCTCGGTAAGCGGAAGCAATGCTATATCCTGCCTAATCACCTCTCCCCAATACTTCTTTTGCGTACCTTTAACCCTTCTCAGACCCACCAATGGTCAACCTCTTACACCTCTTTGTAGGAACATTTTTGCTCATTCTATTCATATGACCATACCATCTAAGCCTCATTTCTCATATTTTATCCTCCACTGAGACTACTCCTGTAGTGGGCTAATATTTTTATTCCTCATCTTATCGTTCCTGATAAGCCCGCACATCTATCTCAACAATTGTGCAGGAAATGTGCATCTTTGTTAGTTATAAAAATCTTTGTTTATAACTAACACAATCTAAATCGTATCCGACGAGAATTGCATTATATTCTCCATTGATAATAGCACATCATCTTCAATAAAAATAAAGCTTCGTTGGAGGAATATTAATGCCTTCCAGATCTTTGTGGCATAGAATCAACTCAGATGATGAGTTGTTAACCCATGATTCTTTTTCAATGGATTCTCTAGATAATATTTCAAGTTGGTTATAGAATGGAGAAGAAAGGAAAGTATTAGTAGTTTCTGAGTCAATCACAATATTATCCTCTTAGAAAATAGTAGAGGTATTAACAACAAGATCCAGTTTTTGTTCACCAACCGGTATGCCTAAGAGGGTCAAGAAATAGTACACAAAGGTAGGTTTAACAACAAGTATAGTGAAATATTCTCCGGTCCCCAAGCATTGTCACTAAAGGTAAGCTTGCTAGGGATATCTAATTGTTCCCTTGTCATAAAATAATAGGAAATTTTGTCTAAATGTTGACAAAGTTGCGACACTAAAGGCGCATGAGAAGCACCAAGCTCTATTACGACCGACATCATAGGGTTCACTGGTATTGATTTTGATCTGTGACCACATCCAAAAACAATACTTGGGAAAGAAATTTTTTCTCCATTTTCATAATAGAAAATGAAAGTTTTTGTGGCTAAATCACCAAATGAATAACTAATAGTCGCATAATAAAATTCCTTGGCAGCTATTTTGAAAGCATTTATCTGAATTACAGGATAGCGGCTTAAAGGTTGATGAGTTTACAGGATCGAAGATGGTGATATCTTGTTTGTAACAATCTAGAAAAGGTTGGCATTATATCCAATTAATATGACTGCCAGTGTCAACACGTGCCAGTTGAACTTTGGAAGAGTTCCAACAAAAACGTTTATTAAGTAGGTTCCCAGTGGGTCAGGTACTAACTCAATCCGAAGTGAATTTGGAGAAGATAGAGGAGAAATAATATTGAAAACGGTGGATATGCTGAATTGTTGTCTCAAATTATTTGTTATTTTAGAATTTTAGGACAAAATTAGTTATTTTTTTCCATTTTACCCTTGTAATAATTGTTATTGATGACTACAAATACCTCAATTATGGGGGATATTATGATTGCTCAAATACCAATAAGATAGTACCAAAAAAAAAAGCAAAAAAAATAACATGTAGTAATAGAAATATAACAATAACATAATACAAGACTAAACCACTACTACCGGTATTTGAAACAAATACTCTCGACTATTTACTAGCCTTTTACCTTAATCCCAACCTCCACACATTCCTGTCAAGGTTCATGTCCTCGGTAAGCTGAATTAATGTCATATCCTGCCTAATCACCTCTCCCCAATACTTCTTTCGCCTAACTTTACTTTTTCTCAAACCTACCAATAGTCAACCTCTCACACCTCTTTGTAGAAACATTTGTGCTTCTTCTATTTATATGACCATACCATCTAAGCCTCGTTTCTCATATCTTGTTCTCCACCGAGACTACTCCTACCCTGGGTTGATGTCTTTATTCCTAATCTTATCGATCCTAGTATCCCCGCACATCTATCACAATATGAGTGTAGGAAATGTACATCTTTGTTAGTTATAGCAATCTTTGTTTATAATCAACACAATCTAAATCGTATCTGACGAGAATGACCTTATATTCTCCATTGATAAAGGCACATCATATTCAATAAAAATAAATTTTCATTGGAAAAATATCAATGCCTTCGAGATCTTTTTTGGATAGACTCATTTCAGATGATGAGTTGTCAACCCATGGTTCTTTTTCAACGGCTTCTCTCGCTAATGTTTCAAGTTGGTTATAGAACAGTGAAGGAAGAAAATTATAAGTAGTTTATGAGTCAATCACAATATTACTCTCTTGAAAAATAGTAGACGGAGTAACAACACGATTTTTGTTCACCAATTGATATGCCTAAGAGGGTCACTAGTATATATTGTAAGGATTAACAACAACTGTAGTGAAAACATTCATAACCCCAAGCATTCTAACTGAAGATATGTTTGCTGAAGGTCTAATTGTGAAAAAGGCAAAAAACCATAGAATATTTTTCCTCCGTCGATGATACGGACTGAAGTCCACATATACCTATCAAAGTAGAATATAACAACCTGAAGAAGTATAAAGCTAATTAAATAAATTAGGCCAACTTGATGCAATTAGTGTCTGTGAAGGATACGATAATTTTATCTAAATCATATCCAATGAGAAAGTTTGATTAAGCCACTAACGAGCGCAAAACACAATACTAAGTTATTGCTCGCTAGTCAAAAATAATATAGTTAATTTATCGTCTTCACGGGGATTGGATTCGAACAATAGTTAATTAATATCCAGAAAAACTAGCAATTGATTGAATGATTATGACTTATGATTAACAACTAAAAATTAAGCAATTAAGAATTGATCACGAAAGACGACAAATGAGCAACAAATAAATATAAATGAGATAAATAAGGGTAAATGCCTAGACAAGTGCAAGATAATTGACCCGGGATCAAGTTTTTAAATTAGCTCACTCTATAATACTGTTGCAAATTCAACAAATAATTAGATTACACTTGAAGTTAATTTTCACTTTCGATTAAACGTTAATTTTAGTAATTAATCCGGGTGAATAAATGCAACGAATAAAATGATGGTTTTAGTCTAAAGGGTAACTTCTCACGAATATTTTCCTATTTTCTAGTTCGATTAATAATTCAAGAGGCTCTTTCGATTAACTAGTTGAATCACGAATTTAAACTAGA
This sequence comes from Nicotiana glauca, assembly GCA_026770625.1. Lineage (NCBI taxonomy): Eukaryota > Viridiplantae > Streptophyta > Magnoliopsida > Solanales > Solanaceae > Nicotiana > Nicotiana glauca. The sequence continues at coordinate 82,144 of MU782678.1, read as the reverse complement.
GCATAAGATGTAAAGAAATTCAATATCAAGCTCCTCTTTTGATTAATCAAAACAATAAATAACTTCACAATACGAATTAAAATTCCATCAATTAATTCAAACAATTGTCAAGAATCGAATCCCTAATCAACTTATTAGTACACCATATATGTGAACTTCCCAAGGGAAATTACTCCGTAGCAATGGAAAATATTATCTCAGTAAGGTTTAAAAAAATAAAAAACATCAATACTAATGATTCGATACAAACTCATGTATTACACCTGTCACGAACCAAAATCCAACTAGCCATGATGAAACCTAACTCAACCTGCTAGGTAAGCCAGTTAATAATAAACAAGTTCAAATGAGATTTATTAAGAGAAGAAATGATAATACAACTGAACTATTATACAAAAAATTTCGAAGGGCTGGTAGTACAAATCACGAGCTTCTAAGATTTAGAGTTTACAAAGCTAGTACGAAATAAATACATAATCTATTTGAAATATAAATGAACATATTAAAAATTCTAAAGCTACCAAGGACCAGAGGGAGCTTTGAACGGAGCGCAGGTAATCTACAAATCCAGCTCCTGCCAAACACAACAACATCAACATCTAACATTTGCACGCAAGGTGAAGAAGTGTAGTATGAGTATAACCGAACCCATGTATACAATAAGCAACACCCCTAACCTTAGGTTGAAAGTAGTAACGAGCTAGGGCAAAGGTTAGAGTCCAACTCCAATTACTAGCAAGGAAGCAACAGTTCATAACAATATATTGAAGTTGGTACATGAACTAACTCCGCTCGTACACTGTACGGAAAAATAAGCATACTTTTCAAGTATAACACTAAATCCTGAATTTTTCACAGAAAACACCAAAAATATGAGTAAGTTTGAAAACTGTGATTTTTTTCCCCAAAAACATTCAACAATAGTAAAGAAGTTTCATTATCAGATGGCATGAGCAAAGTACATCTCTATGCCTACATGTCAATGAGCATGTGAATGTCGTGAGTGTCACTATACCACACACCATGAGGAATTGCATCTCTGTGCATGTATGTCAAGTATGCATGCCAACAGTAATGCAATGTGGTGACAAAGGCATGTGCAATACTCTCAGAGTATCAATGCACTCAGTCCTACCAATCACTCAATCCTCACAGTCAATCGGTCCTCACAGTCACTCAGACCTCACAACCACTCAGTCCTCCCAATCACTCGGCACTCGCACTCAGTAGGTACCTGCGCTCACCGTAGATGTGTAGACTCTGGAGGGGTAATTCTAGCGCAAGCACTATAATAAGCCAATTATGACATCAATCAAATAAACATGTTGCAGAGTGCAGCCCGATCTCATCATTAATCAATAATACATACTATGACATGCAGCCCTATCCCATCATGAATCAATAAAATATGGTACGACATGAAGCCCGATCCCATCAATATCCTTACAACCAAGCCCTCAACCTCACTGTCACGATCCCTAAACTGATCCAGTCATGCACCTATTGTGAAACTAGGCCAACTGACATATTTTCGAAATAGTTCAACATTCCATTTAAAACTTAAATAATACCATTTTCAACTGAAACTCCGTAAATGATATAAATTCAAAACCAAAATAAAAGCGAAAAATAAAAGCCCGACCTCGCATGTCACAAAGTTATGATCAGTACTACAATTGCTCCGAAACATAACAAGACAACATGCAGCCCGATCCTTTTGGAAGCTTGCTGCTGATAAGTCTATATTTTCTTCTCTTTGATCCACCCTCCCTCCTGGGTGTCACATACACCCCCTTGGGAGCTTAGCATGCTCGTAGAGGAGCACACAAACTTGATCTGATACAAGATACATATTCTTATTGAGCTTTCAAATAGCCCCCAACACAAATCTTGATTATTTCCAAATAGGTAAATATCCTTTCCAAAAATCCACAACGACCTATTAATCACGGATGCTATTAATTACCTCATCCTCAACATTTCTTCATAATCCGCCAATAGGAAATGGTCCACATATGAGGGCATCTATCCCAAAACCTCAGGAATGCCAAAACTTCCATACTCAAACTCCACTATGCAAATCAAATGGTTGATATAACACTTACACCCTATCATTCTGCTAAAGCACTCATATAGAGTTTCTTGCCGCGTAACAAAACATGAACCTCGAAAGCCTCAAAACCCAGTAACCACCATGCTACCAGCTACGCACTACAAACCAAAACTCACGGTCCTTTGCAAAATGCACACTCTTCACATATGATAGCCAACAATGTTAACACCCCATTAATTTCTGATGCCCATTCAGGAGAAAGCAATAATGTACCACATATTCCTTACGCCCATAGTAGAAACTCAACTCAAGCCGTAGTAAAACCATCGAGAACCCTCCGAGATCCACCTGCACGCAAATAAGACATCATGATAGCACCTCCCTAACTCAACCGAGTCACACAAATCGTCCAATCCAAGGGTGCTTCCACAAATACCAATAGAAAATTCCTATTCAAAGGACCAATCACTTTATCGCTATGCTGACCTAACACCACAAAGTTGACCCATTTCTTTGGATAGTCGATATGCAATAATCCTAATCAAAGTCCCAACATCGTCCCGTGCAAGATCTCAGACCTTAGTCATATACAAATTTTGGGAACCTACCAACACCACACATATATATACCTCAGGCCGAAACTAACGCAAGTCTGACTATGAAATCTGAATGCCGCTGATGGACTCCTCCACTTGGTGCAAAGCCATAGAAAACAACGTCTGATGATCCGCAAAACTAACCTTCACAACTCGTACAACACAAATCACAAGGTACTCCAATACCACCAACTATTCCCAATCAATACCCAGCTTATGACCTTGCCACAATCACGACGACTAGTCAACAAATTAAACCTTCCCAGGATCACACTCGTCAATCATATGCCAGGAACCGCTACGCCTTCTTATGAACAACTGAATAGCCTCTCAATATCGTTGTATCTTAAGTCTGGATGACTCGTTGAGACAATGCCTGAGCATCCCTAATTCCTTCGTGGCCTGTCCGTAGAATCATGAACCACTGGCGCATAGCAGACACTGAGAGTGTAACATTATACACGAGTGGTTGTAAAGGAACATAAGGTATACACTTCGAGCTGAATCAATATCGCACGATAAGGAAGGAAAGAAGTGGAATTTTCTAACAGTTCTGTAGCCTCTCGAAGATAAGTACAGATGTCTCTGTACAAATCTGTAGGACTCTACTAAACTTGCTTACTTGTAGAACCTATGAACCTAGAGATTTGATACCAGCTTGTCACGACCCAAAATCCCTCCAAAAGAGTCGTGCTGGCAACTAGTCTCTAAACTAGGTAAGCCTAACATTTACTGAAATAACATTAACATTTACTGACTTTAAATTAAATAACTATCAATAAATCACAATTCCCAAAACCGGTGGTACAAGTCATAAGCCTTTCTAAGAGTAGTTATACAAAATACCTACAATACTGTTCCAGAACGAGAAGGAATCAATGGAACGTAAATACAAATGAAGGTGACTCCGAGGCCTACGAACAAAATAATAAGTTACCGTGAGTCTCCACAATGACGACCTGCACAACTACTATCGATCAATACATGTACATGTACACAAAAATGTATAGAAGTGTAGTATGAGCACACCACGGCGGTGCCCAGTAAGTATCAAGATTGTAACGACCCGACTGGTCATTTTGAGCCCTAGCGTGTCATTCAGCAGTCTGAGGCCATGAGTAGCTTCATTTCAGGTGTTATGACTAGTACGCTGGTCGAAATTGAATTTCGGGAAGTTCGGAGTTGGTTTGGGAAGAGAATTCTCATTTCGGAAGATTAAGGTTAAAAGAATGAACTAGGATTAGATTTTTGAGCAAACGACCTCGGAATCAAAATCTTAAGGTTCCAGCAGGTTCGTATGATGATTTTGGACTTGGGCGTATGCACGGATCAAAATTTGGATGACCCGGGAGCATTTTGGCGCCTATTGTGGAAGTTAGCATTTTTGAAGAAATTTCATAATTTTGGTTTGAAGTGCATTTCAATGTTATCGATGTCTGTTAGGGATTTTGAGACTGTGAATAGCTCCGTATGGTGATTCTGGAGTTGGGAGCGCGATCGTCCGTAGGTCATTTTGAAGCCATTTGGCTAAAGATAGAAATTTGAAGGTTTTTGGGAAGTTTGACTGGAAGTGGACTTTTTGATAACAGGTCAAAATCCGATTTCAGAAGTTGGAGTAGGTCCGTAATGTCAAATGTGACTTGCGTGCAAAATTTGAAGTCAATCGGATGTGATTTGATAGGTTTAAATATCGGAAGCAAAGTTGGAAAGTTAAAAGTTCATAAAGCTTGAATCGGGGTGTAATTCATGGTTTTAGCATTGTTTGAAATGATTTGAGGCCTCGAGCAAGTCCGTAATGTGTTATGGGACTGGTTGGTATGATTGGTTGGGGCCCCGGGGGCCTCGGGTGGATTCCGGATGGTTAACGGATCGAATTTGGGTCAAAAGCTGTTGCTGGTTGCTGGTATCTGGTTTTCTTCTTTGTGAACGCAAAGCAAGTCTTGCAAACGCGAAGAGGAAAATCGGAGGCTTCAGGTTTTGGCCTTCGCGAACGCAAAGAGGAAGTCGCGAACGCGGAGGGGCGAGCTGAGCTGCTACGCGAACGCGAGGAGGGGATCGCGAATGCGTAGAAGGAAAAGGTGGGCTTGGGGTCTTTGGCCTAAGCGAACATGAGGCCTTGTATGCGAATGCGAAGGTCTGGGTTACTGGCCTTCGCGAACACGAGCGGGAGACCGCGAACGCGAAGAAGGACGGACCTAGGCTTGGCAGAATGTTTAAAAATCGAGATTTGGGTTCATTTCACCCATTTTTTCTCTTGGCTTGGCCGATTTTTGGAGCTTTTGAAGAGGGGGTTCCATCATTCATCAAGAGGTAAGTAATTTATGCTAGTTTTGAGTTAAATACAAGGTTTATATATGGATTTAGACATGGAAATTGCGGAAAACTTGTGGTTTGAGGGGAAAACCTAGAAAACTAATATTCTTGAATTTTGACCATGATTTTGAGTATGGAATTATGATAAAATCATATATTTGAGTTTCTAAGGTCATGGGTAACCTTTATCTTCGAGAAATTTCAGAATCCGGGCATGTGGGCCCGAGGGCATTTTGGTCATTTCACTAAGCGAAGTTGGGAATTTGTATAATTTGAATTGTTAACAAGTATTTGAGCATGTTCTCATTAGTTTGTCATTAATTGGCTAGTTTTGGTGCATTGTGCGTTGGTTCAAGCCTTCGGAAGAATGTAGAATGCCGGTTATGAGCTTTCGGAGCGAGGTGAGTCTCCTTTCTAATCTTGTGAGGGGGAATTTACCCCATAGGTGAGTTAAATTGGTTATGTGCTCCTATTTGTGGGGGCTACGTACGCACGAGGTGACGAGAGTCCATGCGTAGCTACTATTATGCTATTGTCCGGGTAGTCTAGGACCCAAAAGCATGTTATAGTTGGATTAATTGTGAACCCATTGGTAGCTTGAATTGCTTAACTCACATCGAATTAGTAAGTGAATTTCTAAAAGTAGTAAACTTCATTTCTTAAATTTTTAAAATAGAATTTGTTTTATTTGAATAAATATTCCCCGATAAGTTCTTATTTGACTGATTGAGCATGTATTCTTATGTGTACCTGCATCGCATACATGATTCGCGAGCAGGGTATATGTTTATTTTTGGAAGGGGAGAATGCGTCGGCAGATTAAATTGATGCATCTATGGTACGGGCCGCTCGACCCTCGGCAATGCACAATTTACATTTCTGTTGAAGCGGGTCGTCGACCTCGGCATGATTTGCGAATGTTTGTGCTGTTGTCTTGAACTTATTAAAGTTGCTACTGCCTCACCCTGGCTCGAGATTAATTTTTTGATAATAAAGAGGAATTTTGGAAATTTCCTATGAAAGAATTATATGTTTACTTGTTTCCTCTATTTGGATTAAAAATTATGTTTATAAAATAAATCCACAGTTTAACATATATATTAAGGATGAACAATTATTGGACCATTAGAGGATGTCAAAGTTGGCCATCTCGTCTCTACTCCTTTGGGATTATGCAGGATACTTACTGAGTACCCGTTGATTACGTACTCATACTACACTTCTGTGCATTTTTGTTGCACAGGTATATATACCTCTAGCAGCCTATTGGGCATAGCAGCATGGATGACACTGGGACAGGTGTTTTATTTTATTTTCCTTATCGATAGTTGCTCATGCACTTGTGACACCGGGTTTTTGGGATGGTTTTCGAAGGAATGTACTAATTGTTATTATTTAAATTTGAATTCAAGTATTGATCTTTTATTTATGAAAAATAGAAGGAAAAACTTTAGATTTTCAAAAGTATTAAAAGCGGATTTAATTGATAATTTTGTTGGCTTGCCTGACAAAGGTGTCCGGCACCACCACGACCCTTAGAGGATTTTGAGTTGTAACAATATGGTATCAGAGTACTAGTTTCCCGTCGGTCTCACAAGTCATGAGCAAGTCTAGTAGAGTCTTGTGGATCGGTACGAAGACGTCTGTACTTATCCTCGGGAGGCTGCAGGACTATTAGGAGTACTTTCCTTCTTGATTTCCTTATCGTGCAGTTAGATCCCTTTGAGGCATATGCCTTTGATTCTTTCTTACTCAATCTTACGCGACGCGAGAGCTTGTCATAAATCGAAAATTGAAGGATTGTAATGGCACTACAAATGTGGTGCGGGATGATTTTCCCGGTATAGTTGATTGGACTATTATAGTCGCATTTTGAAGGGATATTCTATTGTTTCAGCTGAGTAACAGAATTTCTAAGAGCCTTGAAGCTAGGCACAGGTTGCCATGATGCTTATGAGCGATTATTCCGCAGTGTTGTTGTAATAGTAGGGTGTTGCCCACGTGTCGGGGCAGTGAATGAATTGAAGGGAGGTTTACTCCGTGTGTAATCAACGGATTCTATTTTTCATTCCCGGCAGGGGAAAGGACAGTTGGACTAAGAATGGTCTGGTGTGGGCTGTTGGAAGTAATAAGGCTTTGTATTTGCAAGCGTGGTTGAGCTTTCTTTGATGAGAGGGTGACGTGGTCCTGATTGAACGTACTAAGTTGTTGGTGTTATAATCTGCTACAATTCGCCTTTATGGAAGGATATTGTGTAATAATATTGGAGGTACAACTATCAGATATCGCATGATCCAGTGGTTTAAGATCGAATCAGAATTTCTAATGTTGACGGCTCAATAAAGATGACCTTTGGAAAATTTTAAGGTTAGCAGCCATTGTGGGTTCAAGTATCGTGAAGATAGAGTTTATTTAAGGCAACATATAAAACAACAGAGTATGAGGAAAGACGTGTGGGAAGTGTCAGGCGGTGTTTAAAACTTCTAGTAGGCCAGGTATAAGAAGCGCAGGTCGATTGGTTAATAAAAGAAGCGAGTTTGCCCAAAGTGGGAGAGTGGCGGATGTTGCATATGGGCTTGGTAGTAGGATGACTACGCGCCAAAGGAGTGTTTGGAATGATCTGGGATTTTAGCGACTGGACATTGAAGTCTACGGATGTAAATTGAAGTGTGGGCCATCATGCAGCAGGAGATTTGGTATAACGGGAAGGATCTGCTTGGAATGAAGAAGGACGCAGCATAACTCTGAATTTGGAAAGGTGTTGCCGCACATCTAACTGATGTCCACAGGGAGTGAATGGACTGGTGCAGCTAGAAAGTGAGCTTGGACTCAGGATTTGGTTATTGATGTCATGGTGATTGTACCCCCGTGCAGCAGCACTGGAAGGTGCCGGGAGGTGATTTCCACAGGCGGGTTATTTCCCCATGAGCAGGTTAGCGGTCGCGTGGTTGGCGAAGCTTCTGCAAGGAATTATATTGGTTATCCAACAAAGAGATCGGTCGTATGAATGTGGATGATGATTCAGAATATGAAAGATGTGAAATTATAGGAAGATTCTGAGAAATTTTGATAACTTATGGCGTGAGGTTATGTCAATAAGAGGTAAAAAGGTCGGGCGAACTCAAGAATGGTGAAATGATGGCTTCAAGCTAAGTGGGAGAGCCTTACCGCTTATGATTGGGCTCTATGATTAACTACTTGCGTGATTTCTGGTTATTAGCATATTGATGGATTAATTCAGCTACGAGAAAAGACCATAAGTAGTAAATTGAGCGGAGTGAATTATATTTGGGACCAATTCAGAGCGGGTGTCTCTCAATAATGGTTCTAGTGAATTTAGAAGTTAAAGTGTGGTGCTCAACGATTTCAAGCCTATATGTACAACTAAGAATAAAACTTTGTAGCAGCTTATGAGAAGGTGCCAAGAATGTTCTTTGATGTGTTACCTTGTGGTGTAGCATTTGAGAAATGTGAAATAATTTGTGATTTTTGAGATAGCATGGTCTCGCAATTCAAGGTCACTCAGGGTGAGTCTAGAGGGAGTATGTTGTGCATTGAAGAGAATTAGTATTATTTCCAAAGTAATCAAGGATAAATTGGAGGGAAAGGGATTGATTAGCCATAGTTGAATTTGGCATGTTGGGGTGTGATCTATTCATTCAGCGTGATCTAGTTATGCGTTTGATTTGTGGCGGTACGTGTGAGGTTTGTCGTCTGCCGTAATTAATAACATTCTAAACCATTCTACTATTGTGGCTTGTTATGTGGAAGCAGATTCCGGAAGGGCTATGGTGTCTTGGACCACTACTTGCAGATTTGCATATTCTACGATTATGGGAATTTACCTGTGTGTTTCTATGAATCTCCTGAAGTGAGTTAAGTGAAAAGTTCGTATATGATGAATTGTTAAAATATTAATGATTTCAGAGTTATGATGAAAATCTTGTTCTATCGTATTTTGGCTCGTTGGGTGCGGTGAGAGGTATGGAAATTTGAAGTGAGGGTCAAGGCTGCAGTTCGGTGTTGACAAGGATGTCATGGGCTCGAATGAGCAAGGAAAGGGTTGAATGATTAAAGTAAATTGGTATTGTCTTCAGCGTCACCTGGGATCGATGTGTTGTGAAAGAGGCTTTGCATCCTAGTTAAGGATTCTTGACTGCTCTTCAGCGTTAGTGCGGCCGATGGTATAGATGTGCGGACCCGTTATTTATTTCGGAAGATTGTAGGAATGTGTTCTACTGGAAGATTGTACCAGTGTGGCATGTAGTCACTTGATTAACTAAAGATTTAAACCAAGTATGAGAATTGTGGTAATATCATTAATTTGAGACTTTAGGCCTGGAAGTCACTTTGTTTATTGGGTTATGAACTGGGAGGTTTGCTCCGGTTATGATGGTTGTTCTTGTGTGTTATGAGGAGAGGGAATAAGTATGGACTTTTGAAAGGTTATTAGTTTAGTTTGATGTGATCAGGATCGACTTGAGGTCGGTGGAGGGGTTTAAATGTGAATATGGACTCTATGTCAGGCCAGTTGTGTTCATTTCAGTAACATGCTCCTTATGGAGTAGTCTGGGTGTTATCTCGTTGTCTGATATTTCGTGTGATAATACATTGCGTCGTGTGAGTTGTGAGACGGCCTGAGAAATTGTGTATGTGTTGAGGACCCGCGTGGGAATATCATATTATGAGCAAAATGGATCTTGAGATTCAGATCTTGTACCGCACCTCAGTTGTGTTTGAGTTTTGTAGCCTATAGAGCTATGTGTTTTTTTTTCAAGGATGGTATTATCCACTTAACGTGCTTGCGATCGAAATTCGATATTTTCATTGTAATGAGCAGATTTAGCTCGAAGTGCAATATCCTTATGTGAGATCTATGTGTGGATCGGGTGGCACGCCGCCATGGGCACGTTATTTGGATCGGGTTGCGCGCTGCAACAGTGTGATGTCGAGTCTGGTCCTCTATATGTTATTTTTTTTTTGTGTTTTTCGCTTACTATCTTCTAAGGAAGGTCCGTACTAGTGCGGGGGTTAGGTAATTCCTTCCAGAGGTCGATTTCCATATTTGTGTTGTGTTCGGATTGGTGGCCTATTGCCATATTGTGGCATCATATGAGACTTGTGATCGCATTCGGAGTGGCTGATTGCCTGAGCAGTTCGTACTGGGTAAGATGAGGTTGTGGGATTTAGGATCAGTGCAAACGGATTATATGAAGTATATTAAGGAGAGAAGATCATTATTTGGTTCAGAATGTGGTAATGTTTCCTGTCAGAAGTATAGACTCGATAATTGGTTCATTCGGCAGTTGATTATGAATTTCGGCATCTCATCCATCGTGGCGGTATTGTAATAGTTAGAGTAAGACCTATGTAGGTCATGAGGTGCAATGGGAGCAACAGATTCGTGGAATTTTGATTAATTCAAACAAAAATGTTATTGTAGTCCTATAAATAAAGTGATGCAAAATGTGAATTCAGCAGAGTTATGCAGTCATGTTTGAGTACAGCGTATAGTGATTGATATGGTGATCGTATGTTGGAAACAGGCCTAGCATAGAATTTCGGATGTTGGAATTGGGCTCTAAGGCTTATTTGCTTGAATAAAAGGGAATATCTTCAGAATTTATCGAGCCAATGTGATCAGCTAAGTTGTGGTAGCACGGGGAGGTGCATGAGAAGTTAAACAGCAATTTCAGACTACTTCAGTATAGTTCTCAGCACGTTCGAGGACGAACGTATGTTTAAGTGGGAGAGAATGTAACGACCTGATCGGTCGTTTCAATCCCTAGCACATCGTTTAGCAGTCTGAGGCCATGAGCAGCTTCATTTCAGGTGTTATGACTAGTACGCGTGGTCGGAATTGAATTTCGGGAAGTTCGGAGTTGGTTTGGGAACAGAATTCTCATTTTGGAAGCTTAAGGTTGAAATAATGAACTAGAATTGGATTTTTGAGCAAACGGCCTCCGAATCAAGATTTGAAGGTTCCAACAGGTTCGTATGATGATTTCGGACTTGGGCGTATGCCCAGATCGGGTTTTGGATGACCCGGGAGCGTTTTGGCGCCTATTGTGGAAGTTAGCATTTTGGAAGAAATTTCATAAGTTTGGTTTGAAGTGCATTTCAGTGTTATCGATGTCCATTTGGGATTCCGAGACTGTGATAGCTCCGTATGGTGATTCTGGAGTTGGGAGCGCGATCGATAGTGAATTCGGAGGTCCGTAGGTCATTTTGAAGCCATTTGGCTAAAGATAGAAATTTGAAGGTTTTTGGGAAGTTTGACCGGAATTGGACTTTTTGATATCGGGGTCGGAATCTGATTCTGGAAGTTGGAGTAGGTCCGTAATGCCAAATGTGACTTGCGTACAAATTTTGAAGTCAATCGGATGTGATTTGATACGTTTAAACATCGTAAGTAAAGTTGGAAAGTTCAAAGTTCATAAAGCTTGAATCGGGGTATAATTCATGGTTTTAGCATTGTTTGATATGATTTGAGGTCTCGAGCAAGTCCGTAATGTGATACGGGACTGGTTGGTATGATTGGTTGGGGCCCCGGGGGCCTTGGGTGGATTCCGGATGGTTAACGGATCGAATTTGGGTTAAAAGTTGTTGCTGGTTGCTGGTATCTGGTTTCCTTCTTCGCGAACGTGAAGCAAGTCTCGCAAATGCGAAGAGGAAAATGGGAGGCTTCAGGTTTTGGCCTTCGCGAATGCGAAGAGGTAGTCGCGAATGCGAAGAGGTAGTCGTGAACGCGGAGGGGCGGGCTGAGCTGCTACGCGAACGCGAGGAGGGGATCGCGAGAAGGAAAAGGTGGGCCTGGGGTCTTTGGCCTACGCGAACGCGAGGCCTTCTATGCGAACGTGAAGGTCTGGGTGACTGGCCTTCGCGAACACGAGTGGGAGACCGCGAACGCGAAGAAGGGCGGACCTCGACTGGGCAGAATGTTTAAAAATCGGGATTTGGGTTCATTTCACCCATTTTTTCTCTTGGCTTGGGCGATTTTTGGAGCTTTTGAAGAGGGGGTTCCATCATTCATCAAGAGGTAAGTAATTTATGCTAGTTTTGAGTTAAATACAAGGTTTATATATGGATTTAGACATGGAAATTGTGAAAAACTTGTGGTTTGAGGGGAAAACCTAGAAAACTAGTATTCTTGAATTTTGACCATGATTTTGAGTATAGAATTAAGAGAAAATCATATATTTGAGTTTCCAAGGTCATGGGTAACCTTTATCTTCGAGAAATTTCAGAATCCGGGCACGTGGGCCTGAGGGTATTTTGGTCATTTCACTAAGCGGAGTTGGGAATTTGTATAATTTGAATTGTTAACAAGTATTTGAGCATGTTCTCATTAGTTTGTCTTTAATTGGCTAGTTTTGGTCCATTGTGCGTTGGGTTCAAACCTTCGGAAGAATGTAGAATGTCGGTTATGAGCTTTCGGAGCGAGGTGAGTCTCCTTTCTAATCTTGTGAGGGGGAATTTACCCCATAGGTGAGTTAAATTGGTTATGTGCTCCTATTTGTGGGGGCTACGTACGCACGAGGTGACGAGAGTCCATGCGTAGCTACTATTATGCTATTTTCCGGGTAGTCTAGGACCCAAAAGCATGTTATATTTGGATTAATTGTGAACCCATTGATAGCTTGAATTGCTTAACTCACATCGAATTAGTAAGTGAATTTATAAAAGGATTAAACTTCATTTCTTAAATTGTGAAAGGAGAATTTATTTTATTTGAATAAATATTCCCCGATAAGTTCTTATTTGACTGATTGAGCATGTATTCTTATGTGTACATGCGTCTCATGCATGATTCGCGAGCAGGGTATGTGTTTATTTTTGGAACGGGCTGAATGCCTCGGCAGATTAAATAGATGCATCTATGGTACGGGCCGCTCGACCCTCGGCAGTGCACAATTTACATTTCTGTTGGAAGGGGCCGTCGACCTCGACGTGATTTGCGCATGTTTGTGATGTTGTCTTGAACTTATTAAAGTTGCTACTGTCTCACCCTGGCTCGAGTTAATTTGTTGATAATAAAGAGGAATTTTGGAAATTTCCTATGAAAGAATTATATGTTTACTTGTTTCCTCTATTTCGATTAAAAATCATGTTTATAAAATAAACTCACAGTTTAATATATATATTGAGGATGAACAATTATTGGACCATTAGAGAATGTCAAAGTTGGTCATATCGTCTCTACTCCTTCGGGATTAGGCAAGATACTCACTGAGTACACGTTGATTACGTACGCATACTACACTTCTGTGCATTTTTGTTGCACAGGTATATATACCTCTAGCAGCCTATTGGGCGTAGTAGCATGGATGACGCTGGGACTAGGTGAGCTGCATTGTTCGAGGCGACCCGTAGCTAGTGTAGTTCCTTTCAGCATTTTGTATCTTATTCTCTGTCCACTCTATTCCGGACAGGTGTTGTATTTTATTTTCCTTATCGATAGTTGCTTATGCACTTGTGACACCGGGTTTATGGGATGGTTTTCGAAGGAATGTACTAATTGTTATTATTTAAATTTGAATTCAAGTAGTGATCTTTTATTTATGAAAAATGAAAGGAAAAACCTTAGATTTTTAAAAGTATTAAAAGAGGATTTAATTGATAATTTTGTTGGCTTGCCTGACAGAGGTGTCTGGCACCACCACGACCCTTAGAGGACTTTGGATCGTGACAAAGACTAACCTCGGTGGGGATAACGACGAGGAACAGTCTAGACGCCTACTAGTTATGTATGTATGTGGATCACGTTACTATGATTTTTTTCACTAAAATAATATAATTATGTTTTTTTCTTTTCTTTTGAAGGCTACATAACTATATTATCTAAAATAAAAATTACAGAACTTTTATTAACTCACAGAAAAATCACACATGCAATATCTTTTTTTTACATTTTTTATTTTTTATTTTCAATCTAAATTAATCCAACTAAAAGTGGACCAATCCGACCCGACCCAAAATCCATATACATAAATTTAACTATACTACAGAAACATAAGAAACTTTAATTTATGCATATGTGTTCGCTTATGTTTCTTTATTATTATAATTTAATTTATGTGGGGTTTTCTCGTATATAAACGACATTGTAAACTTATTTACCCGATTTGTGTAAGATTTTCTATTTACAGAACGAAACTAAAGTTTTTTATAAAATATATATAGATCTGGTCAAAATCTACGATTTATCTACAACTTATATTTTTTTTACAGATCCAATCAAAAACTACAACTTGCATATAATTTATATACAACTTGTATACAATTAGATTAGTTATATATATTTTGTATGTTATTTCTATACCCGATACACAAAATAAATACAATTTACTTATGTCTTCTTTCTCGAGTTTTCATCTGAAAATTTAACCAAAACCAACTCGAATCATAGCCAAAATTTCACTCAAAATTGAGATATAAACTTCATATGATATCCCCAATGAGCTGTAACAACACCCAATCCAAATAATTAACAATTTCATAAAATTCAACTTTCGAATTCAAAGCTTCAAACTTTCTTAATGGTTGTCAATGGAGTTTTTTACTGAATTAATAGAATTTGCACACTAATCTCGATGTGTGTTTTCTACTTAAATAATCCCTAAAGTATGTCCAAGTATTTCAGTTCATCCTTGGTTAGTTACCAGGACATGTACTAAGCTACCAGACAACATTGTTTTGTTCAAAGCTAGAAATGGAGAGAGAGATTAATGAATAACTAGTTGAAGGTTAGAGATTTAATTACCACACGTGGATATAAAGGACCATAAGTTAAACACTTCGAGCTGAATCAATATCGCACGACACGGAAGGAAAGAAATGGAATTTACTAACAGTTATGTAGCCTCTCGAAGATAAGTACAGACGTCTATGTACCGATTCGCAAGACTCTACTAAACTTGCTTATGACTCGTAGCACCTATGAACCTAGAGCTTTGATACTAACTTGTCACGACCCAAAATCCCTCCGAATGAGTCGTGATTGCACCTAGTCTCTAAACTAGGTAAGTCTAACATTTACTGAAATAATATTAACATTTACCAACTTGAAATTAAATAACTATCAATAAATCACAATTTCCAAAACTGGTGGTACAAGTCATAAGCCTTTCTAAAATAGTTATACAAAATAAAAAGAACATTGTTCCAGAACGAGAAGGAATCAATGGAACGTAAATACAAACGAAGGTGTCTCTGAGGGCGGCGAACGCTGCAACAGGTTACCGTGAGTCTCCACCACGACGACCCGCACAACGACTATCAATCTATACCTGGATCTGTACATAAAAATGTACAAAAGTGTAGTATGAACACACCACGGCGGTGCCCAGTAAGTATCAAGACTAACCTCGGTGGGGTTGTGACGAGGAACATTCAAGACACCTACTGGTCAAATGAAATGAACAAGATATGATAGTAAAATATCGAGATAAAGATAACGAGATAATATCAACAGTGGAGAGAAATCAAAATACAAACAGTAGGAACAATAAAGGGAGAACACGGGTAGTAACAAATGATAACCAAGTAAATCAGATAACTAAGTAAGTCATATAACCAAGTAAATCAGATAACCAAGTAAATCAATACTGACATAACAGGAACAGAGACAAGTAAGAATGTATTCAAATAAAGTAGGCAATGCCAACTCAATCAGTCACATCATGTCTAATACACAATCCCTACCATCTCAATCCTCGGTTTCTCATATCATAATTCCAACTTCCGAACCTTCAGTACACATGGCACCTTGTGCCCCCATATTTTCCATCTCACTTTTAACAAAAATATCCACATGCTATACTATACATAATGTCCGTACAAATGCACTCAAGATGTTTAAGAAGTCTCATTTACCTAATATAAGTAAATTAAAATTTTTACACTAATTAGGAAAGCCAGCGAGAAAAGATGAGGTTATTTCTTTTGAAATCATTTGAGTAAAGAAAGTACCCCCTTTCAATTAAAATACAACATCGACTGGATTATTACCTTTAACATGGGAGTTAATAACTTAAAACTTATTAGAAATTTCATTATAAGTAAAATACTACCTCAGACGGTTTTAGGGGATACAATTGAGAAACAAATTGAATTAAAGATATAACAATTTTTGAAGTTTGAAGTATTGGAATGTATATGTGTGTATATATATATATATATATATATATATATATATATATATATAAATAAAACGAAGTATTGAAAATAATGTAGGTTCCAACACAAAAGATCACAACAATACAGGGAATTAAACAATTAAAATACTTGAATTGATAACAACAAATAAATATAGCAACAGAAAGTGCACGGCATCACCCTCCGTGCTTTTACTTTCTTTCTTGCCATAAGAATCAATATTAACTTTTATTATTTCATGCTGCGGTGTGCAACCCGATCCCAAATCATATAATACCGTTGCGTCGTGCAACCCGCTCCCATTTCATATAATACCGTTGCAGGCATGCAACCCGCTCCCATTTCAAGTAGTACCATTGTAGGCGTGCAACCCGCTCCTATTTCATATAGTACCATTGCAGGCGTGCAACCCACTCCCATTTTATATTGTATCGTTGCAGGCATACAACCTGCTCCCATTTTATATAGTACTGTTGCATGTGTGCAACCCGCTCCCATTTCATATAATACCGTTGCAGGCGTGCAACCTGATCCCATTTCATATATCAACACCAATCAAAAAGAATCCTGGCAAGGGAACAAAAGTATAACAATAATATCCCGGCAAGAGAAATAATATCATAAGCAATAACATCCCGGCAAGGGAACAATAGTATAACAATACTATCCCGGCATGGGAACCAATATCATAAGCAATAACATCCTGCAAGGGAATCAACAAGTACATAATAAGGGTCACGGAAAAACCAAGAAGTACGATAACCTCAATAAAATAACAAGACATACTAAGCACATGATAATTACACCGGTAACCAAAACAATTGGACATGTAACATATTTGCACAAAGTCATAGAGGAACTCACAATCAAGAAGTATCAAAACAATAAAGAAGGCAATTACTTCAATTAAGGGCCAATGTAACATGTAAGAATTAGAGGAAAACTAACAAAATCATGTGGAGCATATAGAGGCAATTTAAGCAATTATCAAACCCAATCATAACGGAATACTTTTCACAATATGAACATAAGGAACTAATAATCCTAGAGAAAATTTCACACAAATAAGTCCGAGCACACACTTGTCACCTCACATACACAGACTACAATTAACATAGAAGACTCAAATCCTATGGGAAAATCCCCCACATAAGGTTAGGCAAGGTACTTACCTCAATCCGGGAAATTCAATACTCATTTTAGCTTTTTCTTCACCGATTCATCAACGCTCGGCTCAATCTAGCCAAAAACGACTTGAATACATCAAAAAATGCAAGATAAAATAATTTCAATTAATAAAACCATGATTCTTATACAATTTGCAAAAAGTCAACAAAAGTCAACTCCCCGGGCCTGCACGCCGAAACCCTATAAAATTGAGAAAAATCAAACACCCATTCCGCTACGAGTTCACCCATACAAAAATTATCTAATTCTGATACCATTAGGTCATTCAAATCATCATTTTACATTTTTGAAAGATATCATAATTTTTCCCAAAATTTCCTTTAGATTCTTATAAATTTGATGTTAAATCTATGATATAATCACAAAATATAGTTGAAAATTGATTAGAGACACTTACCCAATGATTTGGAGAAGTTTGGGTCTTTGAAAAATTGCCCATGGAGATTTACGATTTGAGAAAATTGAAAAATAGGTGAAAATCTCGTCAACAACCTCACTTAACAGGCCTCATATGTCGCATTTGCGACCCAGGATTCGCAATTGCGAACCCTCGCAAATTGCGAATAAAGAAGGGCTGGAAAAGTCGCATTTGCAAAAAAAGTATGCATTTGCGAACTGGGCATCGCAAATGCGATGAAAAAATTCGCATTTGCTAACATTCTAGAAACCAACAATTTTTCCCGACACGAAAATGAGCATAACTTCCTCATACGATGTCTAAATTCGATGATTCTTTTTCATATGGCTCCTTAATTTTGATACGGATCTAATTGTTCAAACAAATCCGAATTTGGATATCATTTTCTCAATGTGGTATTATTTGTGCTTGAAGAAACGACGATGAAGCATCCAAAAACAAGCACAGCATAGCCTAAATCTATCTGAAACTCACCCAAGCCCTCGGGGATCCAAACCAAACATGCACCCAAGTCTAAAAATATCATATGGACTTGCTCGTGTGATCAAATCGTCAAAATAACATCAAAAACTACGAATTTAATCTAAAAACTCATGATTTTCTAACTTTTCAACTGAACGTCCAAATCACGTCAAATCAATTCCGATTCTCACCAAATTTCACAGATATGACTTAAATATCATAACAAACTTGTACTAGGCTCCAGAACCAAAATATGGGGTTGATACCAATAAGTTCAAACATTACTTTATTTCTTTATTTCTTTTAAAAACCAGCACAACAATTTTCTTTAAAAAATATTTTCTAAGGCTAGGGACCTCGAAATTCAATATCGGGCATACGCCCAAGTCCCATATTTTACCGGGGACCTCTCGAGATCATCAGAACACAGATCTGGGTTCATTTACCAAAAATGTCAACTAAAACCAAATTTTAACTCTAGAGAGTACTATATTCTTCATATTTTCACATAAAAGCTTTCCGGTTTCATGCCCGGATTGCGCACACAAGTTGATACACATAATATGAAGCTACTCGTGATATCAAACTGCTGAACCAGACGCAATTGCTCAAAACGACCAGTTGGATCGTTACATCCTCTTCCAATTAAACATACGTTCGTCCTCGAACGTGACTGGAGTCGTTCCAAGGCCGTCGAACCACTGCATGAGCTTCTCATACATACACCCGAACAACCTGAATCAAGCTAAAAATTTCAATCCAGAATAAAATCACATGTTGTTCCACACAACTCAGATACTCGAAGCAATAACCTCTGGCCACCATAGCTGCTCAAATAACATCTTGGATGCCGGAAATATACTTCACATTGAATACAATTGTGATGACCCGACCCGTCGTCACGTGAGTTACCGCCCCGTTTCCCCCATTTTCTGCTTCCTTATGTGTTATTATAAGAGTCTTGGGTGAACAAGTCGAATTGGATTGGTTTTAGAAGGAAATAAGACACTTAGTCTCTTTAAGAAAGGTTTGGTTTGAAAAAGTCAACAGGATGTTGACTTATGAGTTATAGAGCTTGGATGTGATTCTCGTGATTCGGTTAGCTTCGGGGGATGATTTTTGACTTAGGAGAGTGATCGTAATTTATTTTGGAGGTCCGGTGTAGAATAAGGCTTGAATTGGCGAGGTGAGTATTTTGGCGAATTCTAGTTGGTAGGTAAAATTTTGATCCGAGGGTCGGAATAAAATTCCGAGAGTTGTTGTAGTTTCATTAGGTGAATTGGGATGTGTGTGCAAAATTTCAGGTCATTCGGAGGTATTTTGGTTAGGTTTTTGATCGAATGCATATTTCGTACGTTTTAGAAGAACTTAGGCTTGAATCCGATGTAATTTGATGGTTTTGGTATTGTTTGTGGTGTTTTGATGATTGGAGCAAGTTCAAATGATGTTTTAGGATGGGTTGTCACTTTTGGTTGAGGTCCCGGTGACCTCGGGGTAATTTCGGATGGTCAATCGGACCAATTTCAGCCTTTAAAAGTTGCAGGTTTTTGCAGCTATTTGTTGCAGAGAATTTACCCTTCGCGTTCGCGTAAAGGGTCACGCGTTCGCGAAGAAGGAATTTGGGAAGCAGTTGGATTACTCTTCGCGTTCGCATGTGTGGGTACGCGTTCGCGGAAGGCTAGCTGATTGTGCATCGCGTTTGCGGCTACTATAAGTTTTGAGGTTCAGGGATACTTAGTCTTCGCGTTCGCGTATTGGCCTGCGAGGAAGCTTCGCGTTTGCAGGGTGGGGACCGCATTCACAAAGGGAATTTTTGGGTAGATGGAAATTTGACATCGCGAACGCGAATTGCCCTCGCATTCGCATAGAGGAAAAGGTCACCTGGGCAGAATGATTTTAATAACATTTCCTCCGCGAGTCTAAGTTAATTTCCACCATTTTTGAACATCCTTGAGAGCTTTTGGACGAGAATTGAAGGGGATTTTGACTGGGATTGATTGGAGATGAGTTCTATGACCTAAATACATTATTTAATGGTAGAATCAACGTAGAAATTTATGAAAATTTATCAAAAAGGTGGAAGAACTAGGGCTTCAATTTTGATATTTCAAATTGGGTTTTGATGGGTCATTTGATCTCGGATTTGGGAGTTCTTGATATGTATAGACTCGTGGCGAGATAAGGAATCCGTTGATGATAAATTTTCTGGAATTCGAGAAGTGGGCCCGGGGCTCGGTTTTTGCAAATTTTGTGATTTTCGATGTTTTTCGATTCTTTTCGATTGGGTTATGTTCCCTTAGCCTATTGTGATGTATTTGTTGTGGTTTTGCTAAGATTCGACGCGCGAGGAGGTTGATTTGAGAGGCAAGGGCATAGAGAGCTAGGATTTTGGCCGGCTTGAGGTAAGTAATGATAGTAAATGATATCCTAAGGGTTTGAAACCCCGGATTTGCACATTGTAGTGCTATGTTGAGGTGAAACACGCTGTTTATGACGAGCGCGGGATTATTTACTATAGGGGATTTGCAACTTGGTCCGTCCGGATTGATATTTTTACCGCGTATTTAACTGAGATGTGTTTGTTATCAACATGATTTGGGCTTATTGCCATATTTTTGGGCTTCATGCCGACTACTTGAGTCCATCGTGAATTTTATCACTCTTTACTCACTATTTGATATACTACTTGAACTCAGTCCTGTTAATTATACTGTTTTACAAACTCAGCCGTTTTAATTAAATTTGAGACTTAAATGATATTTCCACTGTTGTTTGGGCCGAGCACTACTATTTTATTAATGCCCGGGGGGCTTATGATGTTTTCTGGACTAAGTGAGGTCGAGGGCCTAAGATACATTTATATGCCACGATGTGGCTGGAGTGATGTGAGGAGGCTTTCAGGCCTTGTGAGTGATGTGAGGAGGCTTTCAGGCCTTGTGAGTAATGTGTGAGTGATATGAGGAGGCTTTCAGGCCTTATGACTAATGTGAGAAGGCTTTCAAGCCTTGTGAGTGATGTGAGGAGGCTTTTAGGCCTTATGAGTGATGTGAGAAGGCTTTCAGGCCTTATATTGATATAGCGCTTGGGCCGTAAGGGGCCCCTCCGGAGTCTGCACACCCACAGTGAGCGTAGGTACCCATGTGATATGAGAGTGAGCTCGAGGGGCTGATGCTATGTTGAGTGACTGATACTAAGCCCGAGGGACTGATATTGTTCTGAGCGATTGATACTGGGCTTGAGGGGCAGATTTCTACTCACTATTTACTTGTTGTTTTACCTGATTTACCGGTTTTTAAAAGGAGATTTCATTGCTCTTTACTGTTTTTACTGTTTAAGTGATTTACTGCTTGATATAGAGTTACCTTGTGCATTTATGTGTTTTCATTCCTTTGGTTATTATTTATTATTATTACTCACTGGGTCGGAGTACTCACATTACTCCCTACACCATGCGTGCAGATACAGGCATAGCAGAGTTTGCACCTGAGCACTGATTCCGTCCAGACCAGGCAGCGAGTTGGAGTGACGAGGTAGCTATTGATGTCCGCAACCCTTGTCTTCCCTATTTTATGCCATTGAGTTCCTTCAGACTATTGTATCAGATATTTTATTTCGTAGACTTATAACAAATTCAATAGTAGCTCATGACTTGTGACACCCCAGATTGGATTGTGTCGGGATGGTATCCTTTGTTATTATCGTTGTTTCCACTTTTATAATTATTTTACACGTGTTTTGGTTTTGTTAATGTTAATTAATTGTTAAAAAAAGGTATTTGCATTGTTCTGGCTGGCCTTGTCTTCACGAGAGGCTCCATTACCGCCGGGTTTGGGAATTGGGCCGTGACAACAACCTTGTTCCGAACTTTCACAACACTACCAGTGATAAATAGACATGCGGAAACTCATAGCCGCCGATGAAGTCAACAAATCACGAAGCTCTCCCGCCTGCCAGGGGCCATTACCCAAATCTTAGCAGAAACACCCTCTTACTTCCAAACACTCCCCGCCCCTAATACCGTAGCACTAAACTCAGGTCTAAGAACGTCATCTCAGGCACAAGCAATGCAATTGACAACTCATCACGGAACCACACAGATTCTTACACTACACAATTCGTATACCAAATTATGCAGCAAAAATAAAGGAAAACAACGTAGAAGAATTATCTAACAAGTACAACATGTGTGACAACAAAAGTATAGGTTTTTATCAAATCGCCCCAGGGAGGGAAGACACAACACCAAATAAACACAAGGAAAGGGTATCCCATATAACATCCGTTGCGACGTGCAACTCGCTCCCAAATACTCATCAAACCAAAATGCTCGGGCTCACTGAACATAAGAATACTGATATCAAGTATAACAGAGTGCACAAATAATACTGTGGGAAAATAAATGAAAGTTCTAGAACATGAAAGAAATAAGCACAACTAAGGTGCAATTAACAAATCAACATCACGAGGGCTATCTTACCCGCATCGCCATAAGGCCTCAACAAAATTACAATATGCGCGGGGAATAATCATACAACCTCACCGCCTAACACAGATAAAAGAGTAGCATATAACATAGTCTAGGAGCACAAATAATATCCATTCTGCCCGGTAACATAACCATAATGACAATATCACAGGAGCACACAAACTTGATCCGATACAAGATACATATTCTCATTGAGCTTTCAAATAGCCCCCAACCCAAATCCTGATTATTTCCAAATAGGTAAATATCCTTTCCAAAAATCCACAATGACCTATCAGTCACGCATGCTATTAGTTACCTCATCCTCAACATTTTTTCACAACCCGCCAGTAGGAAATGGTCCACATATGAGGGCATCTAGCCTAAAACCTCAAGAATACAAAAACTTCCATACTCAAACTCCACTATGCAAATCAAATGGCTGATATAACACTTACACTCTATCATTATGCTGAAGCACTCATATAGAGTTTCTGCCTGCGTAACAAAACATGAACCTCGAAAGCCTCAAAACCCAGTAATCACCATGCTACCAGCTACGCAGTACAAACCAAAACTCAAGGTTCTATCCAAAATGCACACTCTTAACATATGATAGACAACAATGTTAACACCCCATTAATTTCTGATGCATATTCAGGAGAAAGCCACAATGTACCACATATTCCTTACGCCTATAGTAGACACCAAAGTCAAACCATCGAGAACCCTCCGAGATTCGCCTACACGCAAATAAGACATCAGGACTGCACCTCCCCAGCTTAACCGAGTCACACAAACCGTCCAATCCAAGAGTGCTTCCATAAATACCAGTAGAGAATTACTATTCAAAGGACCAATCACTTCATCACTATGCTGACCCAACACCACAAAGATGACCCATTTCTTCAGATAGTCTATATGTAATAATCCCAATCAAAGTCCCAGCATCGTCCAGTGCAAGAACTCAGACCTCAGTCATTTACAAATTTCGGGAACCAACCAACGCCACACATACATATACCCCAGGCCGAAACTAACGCAAGTATGACTACGCAATCTGAATGCCGCTGATGGACTCCTTCACTTTGTGCAAAACCATAGAAAACAACGTCTGATGATCCACAAAACTAACCTTCACAGCTCGTACAACACAAATCACAAGGTACTCCAATACCACCAAGTATTCCCAATCAACACCCACCTCGTGACCTTGCCACAATCACGACGACTAGTCAACCAATTAAACATTTCCAGGCCCGCACTTGTCAATCAGATGTCGGGAACCACTGTGCCTCCTTATGAACAACTGAATAGCCTCTCAATACCACTGTATCTTTAGTCTGGATGACTCATTGAGACAATGCCTGAGCATCCCTGATTCCTTCGTGGCCTTTCTATACCATCACAAACCACTGGCGCATAGCGGATACTGAGAGCATAATATTATACACGAGTAGATGTAAGGGAACACAAGTTATACACTTCGAGCTGAATCAATATCGCACGATAAGGAAGGAAAGAAATGGAATTTCCTAATAGTTTTGTCGCCTTTCGAAGATAAGCACAAACGTCTCCATACCGTTCCGTAAGTCTCTACTAAACTTGCTTATGACACGTTGCACCTATGAACCTAGAGCTCTAATACCAACTTGTCATGACCCAAAATCCCTCCGAAGGAATCGTGATGAAACCTAGTCTCTAAACTAGGTAAGCCTAACATTTACTGAAATAACATTAACATTTACTGACTTCAAATTAAATAACTATCAATAAATCACAATTCCCAAAATCAGTAGTACAAGTCATAAGCCTTTCTAAGAGTAGTTATACCAAATAAAAAGAACATTGTTCCAAAACGAGAAGGAATCAATGGAACGTAAATACAAACGAAGGTAACTCCAAGGTCTACGAACACAATAACAGGTTACCGTGAGTCTCCACCGTGATGACCCGCACAGCTACTATCGATCAATACCTGGATCTGTGCATAAAAATGTACAGAAGTGTAGTATGAGTACACCACGGCGGTGCCTAGTAAGTATCAAGACTAACCTCGGTGGGGTAGTGGCGAGGAACAGTCAAGACACCTACTACTTATGTATGTATGTGGGTCACATTACTATTTTTTTTTCACTAAAATTATTGTCACGACCCTAACCCCGAACCAGGTCGTGATGGCGTCTCTCGTGAAGACAAGGCCAGCCGGACCAATACAATATACCTCTTAAAGTAGTTAATTATCATAAAACAGTTTAAAACATGATTTACTAGCTATAGTTCGTGGAATTAAAGATAATAATAGCGGTAAACCATCCCGACACAGCCCTAACCGGGGTGTCACAAGTCACGAGCGTCTAAGATAATAAACTCTCAAATGTAACTACAGAGTCTCAATACTAGAATAGAAAGTAAAGATATAGATACAGAGGAGCTCCAGGCTGCGAATGTTAGCAGCTACCTAAAGTCTCCTCGAAGATCCGCCTGAAGCTGGGATGAGTCAGCACTCGGGAGCGGGACCTGCTATGCCTGAATCTACATACACGGTGCATGGAGTAATGTGAGTACTTCGACCTAGTGAGTAATAAATATAAATAATGGATAAAAGCGAGAAAACATGCGAAAACACAAAGCATGCTATACAGAAGCAGTAAAATCACTTAAAACAGTAAATCAATGGAATAATCAAGTAAAATCCCTTTTTAACAAGTAAAACAGGTAATTTGGGAGGTAAATAACAAGTAGAAATCCGCCCCACAGGCACAGTATAAATCTCTTAGAACAACATCAGCCCCTCGGGCTCAGTCTCAGATCACAATAGGTACCCGCGCTTACTGGTGGTGTACAGAATCCAGAGGGGACCCTTATGGCCCAAGCGCTATATCAAGCCACCTCGTGGCATCAACTCTCGGCTCTTGGACTCACATCACTCAAGCCACCTCATAGTGTATAAATGTATCTCAGGCCCTCAGCCTCATATCACGCAGTGTATCATCACATATGGCCCTCGGCCGCACTCAGTCCAAAAATCATCACAAGCCCATCGGGCATTAGTAAAATAGTAGTTCTCAGCCCAAACTATCATTTAGAAATATCATTTAAGTCTCAAAACTGTGTAAAAGTGGCTGAGTTGTAAAACAGTGAAAAACAACAGGACTGAGTTCAAGTAACAATTCAATTCAGTGAGGAAATAATGATAAAAATTTCCTAAAGGGTTCAAATAGTTAGCAAGAAGCCCAAATATGGCATTCATCCCAAATTATGATGATAACAAATAAGTCTCAGTCAAATAAGCGGTAAAATCATCAATTGGGATGGACCAAGTCATAATCCCCAATAGTAAACGACCCCACACTCATCATCAAGCGCGTGTGTCACCTCAATATAACACTACGATATGCAAATCCGTGATTTCAAACCCTCAAGACATCATTTACAATCATACTCACCTCAAACCGGCTAAAACTCTAGCTTGTGATGTCTTTGCCCCTAAAATCGGCTTCCACGCGCGTCGAATCTATCTAAAATCAGAACGAATACGTCACAATATGCCAAGGGAACAAAGCCCAAGCGAAAACAATCGAAAAATATCAAAAATCCCGAAATTAACAAAACCCGAGCCCCGGGCCCACTTCTCGAAACTCAGAAGTTTTACATTAACGGCTTCCTTATCTCCTCACGAGTTCATACATACCAAAAGTTCTCAAATCCGACCCCAATTGGTCCTCCAAATCCCCAAATAAAATTTCAAAATCCAAGCCCTAGTTTTTTTTTCCCTTTTTAGTTTAAGTTCCATGATCTTCTAGATAGATTTCACAATAGAATCATGTTTTAAGTTCGTAAATCTTACCTCCAATCGATTTCCCTTGAATCCCTCTTCAATTCCCTTCAAAAAGCTCTCAAAAAGATCAACAATAGAGTAAATGAGCCCCAAAATCACGGATGAATGTTTTAAAACATTCTACCCAGGTCTGACCCTTCCTTACGAACACGGTCAAACTCTCATGTTCGCGAAGCACAACCTTGCATTGGCCCAATTTTACTCTATGTGAACGCGACACACTGGTTGAAAACATGATGCCTCAGTTCCAGACCTACGCAAACGCGAGACACCTGATGCCAACGCGAAGAGTAAATTCCATTGGACCCCCAATCCTTATACGCGAACGCAAACAACCTCATGCGAACGCAAATAACATACTCTCAGCCTTTCGCGAACGCGAGACAACCTATGAGAACGTGAAGGTCTAAATCTTGGACTTCCAAATTCCTTCTACGCGATTGCGACTCACCCTACGCGATCGCGAAGGGTTAATTTCTGCAACACCTAAACTCCCAAAATCTGCAACTTTTAAACTTCAAAAATTGTCCGATTAACCATCCGAAACTCACCCGAGGCCATCGAGACCTCAACTAAAAGTACCAACACATCCTAAAACCTCATTTAAACTTATTCCAATCATCAAAACACCTCAAACAGCACCAAATCCACCAATTCACATCGATTTCAAGCCTAAGTTTTCTAAAAACTTTCGAAATACGCTTTTGATAAAAAAAAACCCAACCAAACCACGTCCAAATGACCTGAAATTTTGCACACACGTCCTGAATGATATAAAGAAGCTGAAGAAACTCTCGGAATTCCATTCTGACCCTCGGATCAAAATCTCACCTACCAATTGGAAATTGCCAAAATCTCAACTTTGCCAATTCAAGCCTAATTCTACTCTGGACCTCCAAAACTCATTTCGATCACGCTCCTAAGTCACAACTCACCTCCCAAAGCTAAACTAACCATCGGAACTCACATCTGA
Organism: Nicotiana glauca; assembly: GCA_026770625.1. Lineage (NCBI taxonomy): Eukaryota > Viridiplantae > Streptophyta > Magnoliopsida > Solanales > Solanaceae > Nicotiana > Nicotiana glauca. The sequence goes on along the minus strand of MU782678.1, from coordinate 54,678 downwards.
GCCCTCTAACACATAAGTCAATATTTGATTGACTTTTCATACTTAAACCTTTTTAGAAGAGACTAAGTGTATCATTTCTTACCAAATCCACTCCGAACGCACACTAATTAACTTGATCACATAAAATATGGATAACGAATAATAAAGAAGTAGAAATAGGGGAAACGAAGCGGTAACTCATGAGATGACTGGTGGGGTCATCACATCCTCCCTAACTTAAACAAACGTTCATCCTCGAACGAGTCAAGAAATATAACTGAAGCCTCAAATAGGTGAGGATATCTGCTCTACATCTCCCGTTGGATCTCCCAGGTAGCCTCATCCACGGGCCGACCTCTCCACTGCACCTTCACTGAAGCAATATCCTTTGACCTCAAATTCCGAACATAACGCTCCAAAATAGTTGTTGGCTCTATATCATAAGTCAAATCACCCTCCAACTGAACCGTGCTGAAATCCAGAACATGAGACGGGTCAACAATATACTTCCAGAGCATAGAAACATGGAAAACTAGATGCAACTTTACAAGCTGGGTGGCAAGGAAAGCTCATAAGCCACCTCCCCAATCCTCCGAAGTACCTCAAAAGGCCCAATGAACCGCAAACTTAAATTTCCTTTCTTTCTGAATCTCCTAACGCACTTCGTGGGTGAAACCTTCAATAGGACCTTCTCACCAACCATATAGGACACGTCTCGAACCTTACTTGTCCGCATAACTCTTCTACCTTGACTGCGACATACGAAGTCTCTCCTAAATTACCTTCACTTTATCTAAAGCATTTTGAACCAAATCTATCCCCAATAGCCTAGCCTCACCGGATTTTGAACCAACCAACTGGAGATCTACACCGCCTCCCGTACAAAGCCTCATATGGAGCCATCTGAATACTCGACTGGTAGTTGTTGTTATAGGCAAACTCTGCAAGCAGTAGAAATCGATCCCATGACCCTCCGAAATCAATAACACATGCACGTAGCATACCCTCCAATATCTGAATAGTGCACTTGGACTGCCAGTCCCTTTGAGGGTGAAAAGCTATGCTCAACTGCACCTGAGTACCCAACTCTAGCTGAATAGACTTCCAAAACTGGGAAGTAAACTGAGTGCCCTGATCTGATATGATGGAAATTAGGACACCATGCAACCGAACAATCTCCCGAATATATATATATATCTGCCAGCCGCTCTAAGAATAAGTAGTATAGATAGGAATGAAGTGTGCGGACTTGGTTAGCCTGCCTAAAATCACCCAAATAGCGTCGAACTTCTTTAAAGTCCGAGGAAGTCCCACAACAAAATCCATAGTGATCCTCTCCCACTTCCACTCAGGAATAACCATGTGCTGAAGCAAGACACCCGATCTCTGATGCTCATATTTCACCTGCTGACAATTGAGACACCGAGCTACAAACCCCACAATATCTTTCTTCATTCTCCGCCACCGGTAATGTTGTCTAAGATCCTGATACATCTTCGCAGCACCTGGATGAATAGAATACCGTGAACTATGGGCCTCCTCCAATATCAACTACCAAAGCCCATCCACGTTGGGCACGCAAATCCAGCCCTGCATCTTCAACACTCCATCATTACCACTGGTCACATCTCTAGCATTATCATACTGAACTTTATGCCCAAGGACAAGCAAATGCGGATCATCATACTGGCGCTCTCTGATGTGATCATATAAAGAGGACCGAGATACTACACAAGCCAATGACCGACTGGGCTTAGAAATATCCAACCTCACGAACCGATTGGCCAAAGAATAGACATCAACCGCAAGAGGTCTCTCCCCAATTGGAATATATGCCAAACTCCCTATACTCACTGCCTTTCAGCTCAAAGCATCGGCCACTACATTGGCCTTTCCCGGATGATACAATATGGTGATATCATAATCCTTAAGCAACTCAAACCATCTCCGCTATCTCAAGTTAAGATCCTTTTGCTTGAACAAATGCTAAAGACTGTGATGATCAGTGAATACCTCACAAGACACGCCATACAAGTAATGCCTCCAAATCTTCAATGCGTAAACTATGGCAGCCAACTCCAAATCATGAACGAGGTAGTTCTTCTCGTGGGGCTTCAACTGACGAGAAGCATAAGCAATAACTCTACCCTCCTGCATCAACACACAACCAATCCCTACTCTCGAAGCATCACAATACATGGTATATGAACCTGAAGCTGATGGCAAAACCAATACTGGAGCTGTGGTGAAAGCTGTCTTGAGCTTCTGAAAGCTCTCCTCATACTCGTCCGACCATACAAATAAAGTACCCTTCTGAGTCAACTTGGCCAAGGGCTATGCGATAGATGAGAATCCCTGAACAAACCGGCGATAATAGCCTACCAAACCAAGAAAACTGCGAATCTCAATAGCTAAGGACGGTCTAGGCCAACTCTGCACCTCCTCTATCTTCTTTGGATCAACCTGAATCCCCTCACTGGACACCACGTGTCCCAAGAATTCCACTGAGCTGAGCCAAAATTCACACTTGGAGAACTTTTCATAAAGCTTCTCCTCTTGCAATCTCTGCAACACTACCCTCAAATGCTCCACGTGCTCCTCCTGACTACACGAATACACCAGAATATCATCAATTAAGACTATGACAAACAAGTCAAGATATAGCCGGAACACGATATTCATCAAATGCATGAATGCTGCTAGGTCATTGGTCAGCCCAAAAGACATCACCAGGAACTCATAATGACCATATCTGGTCCTAAAGGCTGTCTTGAGAATGTCATAATCCCTGATCTTCAACTGGTGATAACCCAAACGGAGATCAATTTTGGAGAACACCCTCGATCCTTGAAGCTGGTCAAATAAATCATCAATGCGAGGTAAAGGATACTTGTTCTTAATTGTTACTTTGTTCAATTGCCTATAATCAATGCACATTCTCATTGTGCCATCCTTCTTCTTCACAAACAAAACCGATGTACCCTAAGGTGACACAGCCAGATCAACCCCTTATCTAGGAGTTCCTGAAGCTGCTCTTTTAACTCCTTCAACTCCGTTGGTGCCATACAATACGGAAAAATAGAAATGGGCTGAGTGCCCGACACCAGGTCAATACCAAAATCAATATCTCTGTCCGACGACATGACGGGCAGGTCTACAGGAAATACATCAGGGAAGTTCCTAACAACTGGGACAAAATCAATACTAGGAGCCTCAGCTCCAACATCCCTCACAAAGCCAAGAAACGAGAGACAACCCTTCCCAACCATACGCTGGGCTTTCAAGAAAGAGATCACTCTACTAGGAACACAGTCAATCACACCACGCCACTCGATCCGTGGTACACCCGGCATAGCTAAAGTGATTGTCTTAGAATGATAGTCTAAAATAGCACGACACGAAGATAACCAATCCATGCCCAAAATGACATCAAAATCCACCATGCTCAATAGCAATAGATCCACTCGAGTTTCCAGACCCTCAATAGTCACCAAACATGACCGGTACACATGGTCTACAATAACAGTATCACCCACCGGGGTGGATACATAAATAGGTAAAGCAAGAACCTCACGGGGCGTACCCAAATAATGAGAAAAATACGAGGACACATAAGAAAAGGTGGATCCATGATCAAATAACACAGAGGCATCTCTGTGGCAGACTGAAACAAAACCTGTAATAACAGCATCAGAAGTAGTGGCATCAGATATGCCAGGAATAGCATAGAAACGGGCCTAATCACCCCCTGATCGACCTCCCCTTCTGGGGTGACCCGTGGCTGACTAACCTCCACCCCTAGCCGGCTGGCCGGGTGGTGAAGTAACAGGAGTAGAAGTCGAGGGCTGACCCCTCTGCTGGGACGGACTAGCAACACGATGAGGACACTGCCTCCACACATGCCCAAACTCTCCGCACTCAAAAAAACTCCTAGGTACTAGAGAAGGGGACTAAAGGGAACCTCTCGCACCTGAGTGACTAGCAGATGCACTGGGCATAGAAGAACCCTGAGCCGATAGGGCACGAGATGAACTCTGAGCTGGGAGGGTGCTGAGTGAAGGCTAGCCCTGCTGATAACCACGACCTGAAGATGCCCCACGATACTTTGGGCGAGCTGACTGAGCGGGCCTGAATGAACGGCCTCTACCATGCGGAAACTGGCCCATCGAAGGAGCCCCACTATAGCTGCCAGATCCTCGAGGCCTTTTGGCCTCCCTCTCCTCTCGCTCTTACTGGGGAACCGACTCAATCTCACAGGCGATATACATCACCTCCTCGAACGTAGCACTAGATACTGTCTCTCAGGTCATAAGAATATGGAGCTGATAAGTAAGACCATCCACAAATCTCCTAATCCTCGCTCGATCTGTCGGAACCAACCAGATGGCATGACGAGCCAACTCAGAAAACCTCGACTCATACTGTGACATAGTCATCTCCCCCTATCGCGACCACTCAAACTGTCTACGCAGCTCCTCTCTATGGGACTGTGGTACATACTTCTCCAAGAAGAGAGTGGAGAATTGCTGCCAAGTAAGGGGCGCTGAACCAACAGACCTTCCCCTTTCATACGCCTCCCACCAAGTGAAGGCAGCCCCAGCAAATTGAAAGGTGGTAAATGCTACACCACTAGACTCAAGAATCCCTCCTGTACGGAGCATCCGCTGACACTAATCTAGAAAACCCTGGGCATCCTTGCCCTCAGCACCACTGAAATATGGAGGCTGGAGTCTACCAAACCTCTCAAGATAATGCTACTCGACATCCAGCATAACTGGTACCATGAACTCCTGAGCTGGTGCAACCGGCTGGGCTGGAGCTGCCTTCGATGTCTAGAGTCCCTGCATAACCTGATCGGGTGTGCGAGCAATGGGGGTCTGATTGCCTCCCCTAGCCTATGAAGTAGCTGCTGCTGTGGTGGCTGAAACTGCCTGAGCCAGGCCACTGTAAACTGTCAAGATCTGTGCCAAGGCCTCCTATAGACCCGGGATCACGATGGGCGCAGTTGGTGCCTGAACTGGTGTTGCTGGAGCCTGATCCTAATTTGGAGCAGCTGGTGGATCATTAGGTGCTGCCCTCGCTGCTCTGCCTATGCCACGACCACGACCGTGTCCACGGCTCTAGTGGCCTTAGTGGGTGGCACTGGTGGTCATCCACCATTTGTGAGAGAATAGAATAACAAAAGTTTAGTTCTCGGATCAACAAGTTCGCACGATAAGAATTTCAAGAATAAGAACTTTTTCCTAAAAGGTTCTGCAGCCTCTCAAGGATAAGTATAGACGTCTCTGTACCGATCCGCGAGACTCTACTAAACCCGCTCATGATTCGTGAGACCTATGTAACCTAGGCTCTGATACCAACTTGTCACGACCCAAACCCCGAACCCGGTCGTGATGGCGCCTCTCGTGAAGACAAGGCCAGCCAAACCAATACAATACACCTCTTAAAGCAGTTAATTATCATAAAACAGTTTAAAACATAATTAAATAGCATTAGTTTGCGGAATTAAATTTAGTAATAGCGATAAACCATTCCGACACAGCCCTAACCGGGGTGTCACAAGTGACGATGTCTAAGATAATAAAGTCTCAAATGTACCTACAGAGTCTCAATATTAGAATAGAAAGTAAAGATATATATAGAGAGGAGCTCCAGGCTGCGAACGCCAGCAGCTACCTAAAGTCTCCTCGAAGATCCGCCTAAAACTAGGATGAGTCAGCACTCGGGAGCGGGACCTGCTATGCCTGAATTTGCACACACGGTGCAGGGAGTAATGTGAGTACTCCGACCAAGTGAGTAATAAATATAAATAATGGCTGAAAGCAAGAAAACACGCGAAAACACAAATCATGCTATACAAAACTAGTAAAATCACTTAAAAAAGTAAATCAATGAAATAATCAAGTAAAATCCCCTTTTAACAAGTAAAATAGGTAATTTGGCAGGTAAATAACAAGTAGAAATCCTCCCATCGGGCACAGTATAAATATCTTAGAACAACATCAGCCCCTCAGGCTCACTCTCAGATCACAATGAGTACCCGTGCTCACTAGGGGTGTACAGACTCTGGAGGGGCCCCTTATCGCCCAAGCGCTATATCAAGCCACCTCGTGGCATCAACTCTCGGCTCTCGGGCTCACATCAAACAAGCCACCTCGTGGCGTATAAATGTTTCTCAGACCCTCGGCCTCATATCACTCAGTGTATCCTCACATATGGCCCTCGGCCGCACTCAGTCCAAAATCATCACAAGCCCATCGATCACTAGTAAAACAGTAGTTCTCTGCCCAAACCATCATTTAGAAATATCATTTAAGTCTCAAAACTGAGTAAAAGTGGCTGAGTTGTAAAACAGTGAAAACCAGCAAGACTGAGTTCAAGTAATAAGTCAATATAGTGAGGAAATGTGATAAAAAATCCCTGAAGGGTTCAAATAGTTGGCACGAAGTCCAAATATGGCATTCAGCACAAATCATGATGATAACAAATAAGTCACAGTCAAATACGCGGTAAAATCATCAATCAGGACGGACCAAGTCACAATCCCCAATAGTAAACGACCCTACGCTCATCATCAAGAGTGTGTCTCACCTCAATGTAGCACTACGATATACAAATCCGGAGTTTTAAACCCTCAGGACATCATTTACAATCTTTACTCACCTCGAACCAGCTAAAACTCTAGCTTGCGATGCCTTTGCCCCTCAAATCGGCCTCCACACATGTCGAATCTATCTAAAGTCTGAACGAATACGTCACAATATGCCAAGGGAACAAAGCCCAAGCAAAAATAATTGAAAAATATCAAAAATCCCGAAATTAACAAAACCCGAGCCTCGGGCTCACTTCTCGAAACTCAGAAATTCTTACATCAACGGTTCCTTATCTCCTCACGAGTTCATACATACCAAAAGTTCTCAAATCCGACCCCAATTGGTCCTCTAAATCCCCAAATCACATTTCAAAATCCCAAGCCCTAGTTTTCGTCCATTTTTAGTATTCCATGAATTTCTAGATAGATTTCACAACAGAATCATGTTTTAAGTTCATAAATCTTACCTTCAATCGATTGCCCTTGAATCCGTCTTCAATTCCCTTCAAAAAGCTCTAAAAAAGATCAACAATGGAGTAAATGAGCCCCAAAATCGCGGATGAAATGTTTTAAAACATTCTGCCCTGGTTTGACCCTTCCTTCTTCACGAACGCGGTCAAACTCTCGCGTTCACGAAGCACAACCTTGCATTGACCCAATTTTACTCTATGCAAATGCGACACACTGGTCGCGAATGCGATGCGTCAGTTCCCAAACCTACGCGAACGCGAGACACCTGATGCGGACGCGAAGAGTAAATTCCACTAGACCCCCAATCCTTATACGCGAGCGCGAACAAGCTAGTGCGAACACGAAGCACAAACGCTCAGCCTTCCGCACACGCGGGACAACATTTGCGAACGCAAAGGTCTAAATCCTGGCCTTCCAAATTCCTTCTACGCGATCGCGACTCACCCTACGCGATCGCGAAGGGTTAATTTCTGCAACACTTGAACTCCCTAAATCTGCAACTTTAAAACTTCAAAAATGGTCTGATTGACCATCCGAAACTCACCCGAGGCTCCCAGAACCTCAACCAAAAGTACTAACACATCCTAAAACATCATTCAAACTTATTCCAATCATCAAAGCACCTCAAACAATACCAAATCCACCAATTCACATCGAATTCAAGCTTAAGTTTTCTAAAAACTTCTGAAATACGCTTTTGATCAAAAATCCAATCAAACCACGTTCGAATGACCTGAAATTTTGCACACACATCCCAAATGGCATAATAAAGCTGCAGCAACTCTCGGAATCCCATTCCGATCCTCGAATCAAAATCTTACCTACCAACCGGAAATCGCCAAAATCTCAACTTCGCCAATTCAAGCCTATTTCTACTCCGGACCTCCAAAACCCATTCCGATCACGCTCCTAAGTCACAAATCACCTCGCAAAGCTAACCAAACCATCAAAACTCACATCTGAGCCCTCGAACACATAAGTCAATATCTGGTTGACTTTTCATACTTAAACCTCCTTAGAAGAGACTAAGTGTCTTGTTTCTTATCAAATCCACTCCGAACGCAAAACTAACCAACTTGGTCAGATAAAACAGGGATAACGAAGCATAAAGAAGCAGAAATGGGAGAAAGGGAGCGGTAACTCATGAGACGACTGGCCGGGTCGTCACAATTATATAATTATATTGTTTTTCTTTTCTTTTGAAGGCTACATAATTATTATTTAAAATAAAAATCAGAGAACTTTCATTAACTCACAGAAAAATCACACATGCAATAGCCTTTTTTCGCATTTTTTATTTTTTATTTTCAATCTAAATTAACCCAACTAAAAGTGGACCAACCCGACCCAAAATCCATGTGCATAAATTGAAATATACTACATAAACATAAGCAACTTTAATTTATGCATATGCGTTCGCTTATGATTCTTTATTAATATATTTTAATTTATGCGGGGGTTTTTCGTATATACACGATACTGTAAACTTATTTACCCGATTTGTGTAAGTTTTCCTATTTACAGAACGGAACTAAACTTTTTTATAAAATATATACAGATCTGGTCAAAATCTATAACTTATCTACAACTTATATTTTTCTTACAGAAATCCAATCAAAAACTACAATTTGCATATAATTTATATATATACAACTTGTATACAATTAGATTAGTTGTATATATTTTGTATGTTATTTCTATACCTGACACACAAAATAAATACAATTTACTTATGTCTTCTTTCTCGAGTTTCAATCAGAAAATTTAACGAAAACCAACTCGAAACTTCGCTAAAATTTCACACAAACTTAAGATATAAACTTCAAATGATATCCCCAATGAGCTGTAACAACACCCAATCCAAATAATTAATAATTTCGTAAAATTCAACTTTCGAATTCAAAGCTTTGAACTTTTTTAATGGTTGTCAATGAAGTCTTTTAATGAATTAACAAGCTTGCACACTACTCTCGATGTGTGTTTTCTACTTAAATAATCCCTAAAGTATGTCCAAATATTTCAGTTCATCCTTGGTTAGTTACCAGGACATGTACTAAGCTACCAGACTATATTGTTTTGTTCAAAGCTAGAAATGGAGAGAGAGATTAATGAATAACTGGTTGAAGGTTAGAGATTTAATTACCACGTTAAAATACTACAATCAAGGGATACTTAATCAACACTAGCTTGTATATAATTGATAAATTATATATCATATTGTAATTAAATTAAATCCTCTTTATTGAGGGTAAATAAATTCTAATATAATATAGATGGGTAAAAATTTCTTATGCATTTTGGTTTTGGGTAGTCGGATTGGGTTGGTCCTCTTTGATAAGTCGCAATATTTAACTTTGATAAAAAAAATTATAATTATATGAGCACTTATGAAATTTATAAATTTTAGGACCGGGTAAAAGTAATGGAGATTACTATTACCTCCATCCAAATTTACTTCTCCATTATACTAAAGAAGATGTCTATTTTTAATTAATGTTTGAAGAATTAAGAGATAATTTATCATTTAAACCTTATTTATCCTTAGCATTTTCCAATATTTTGAATTTGTAATAGTCAAAGTTAGTAATAATACTCCCTTCATCTCAAATTATTTATCGTGTTTCTCTTTTACACGCCTTTAAAGAAACATTAATTAAGAGGATTTTTAGATTATTTTATTCTTAGTTATGTCTTAAGATATGATCACTACTCATTAAATATTTACACTATTTATGTCATATGTCCCTTTTTATGAACAATCACTATTAAGGATAAAATGGGAACAATATAATTTATTTTGTATTGAACTTCTAAAATGACAAATAATTTAAAATAATTTTTTTTTATAAATCACGACAGATAATTTGAGATGAATAAAATAATAATTAGAGGGTGATACTGTAAAATTATCATTTATAAATTACTTCTTAAGGAGCATGCCTAGTCAAGCATTGACGATTAAATATGAACGGTCGGTATATATAACCAGAAATGACGCATGTCTCACGCATGCATAAATATGATACTTATTGGATTCAATTGATTCCAATGAGTAACATACTTATGTGTTCAAACCACGTGCCTCTTTTATGTATTAGTCACCAAAGATGAATTTGCTTGAGTCAACTAGCTTTAAAATTTATTTTCAAATTGACTGCCAGTCTGCCACATAATCAAACTCTATCTTGTCTTCCTATGACGCACCTCTAAGTTTAAGGGTGTATTTGGTATGAAGAAAAATATTATTTGGAAAATATTTTTCAATTTTTTTATATTTGGTTGGTTTTTTTTATGAACTCATTTTCCTCCAAATGAAGGAAAATGTTTTCTTTATCAAGAGAAGGGAAAACATTTTCTAAAACTTCTTCTCAACCTTCCCCACCCTTACCAACCTACTCGACCCCTTTCTAAAAAAGGGTTTTTTTTTCAATTTCAATTTTTCCATTACCACATCGGTGCCTAGTAAGTATTAAGACAAATCTTGGTGGAGTAGTGACGAGGGGCAATCAAGACACTTATTGGTTGAACATGATATAATAATAAACAAAAAATGGTAAAGACAACAAAGTAATACCAATTGCAGGGAGAAATCAAACTACCAACGGTAGAGAAAATTAAAGGGAAACACAGATGGTAACGTAAGATAACCTAGTAAATTAACACCGACATAGCCGAGACACAGACAAGTTAAAATATGCTCAAATAAGGACGACGATGTTAACTCAATCAGTCACATCATTTCTGACACACAATTCCAACCATCTCAAACTCGATTTCCCATATCATACCTCAATTTTCAAACCTTTAGCATACACGGGACCTTGTGCCCACATATTTCTATCTCATATTGCACAACATCATCCTCATGCTACTCAGTACACAACGTCCATAACAAATGCACTTAAGATGTTTAAGGAGTCTCATTTGTATAACATAAAGTATTTATAGTTTCTAAACAAATTAGGAAATCAACAAGAAAAGATAAACTTTTAGAAATCATTCCAATAAAGAAAATACTCTTTATAAATAAAATACAACATCGAATAAATTATTGCCATATAGGATTTATTAATTTAAAACCTAGTAGAAATTCCCTTTTAAGTAAGATTCAATACCATCGGGTAAAGGTAATTTAATTGAGAAACTAATTGCAATAAACCATAATAATTATAAAAAATTGAATTATTGAAATGTGTATATATACACGTCGAGTTCAAATTTAAAAGTCATATACAGTAGCATAATACTAAAAATTTTATTTAAATAACTATATTACTAATAACTTAGCAGGACATGAGGAAATGATTCAACATAGTAAATTTACTTTAAAAATTAATTCACCAGAGTTATAGTTTCAGGAAAAGAATTCAAGGAACAACAGCAAGTCAATAACTCAATGTCAATAACATGATCCTCAAAACTCAGTGAAACCCGAAATACAAATTATCAAAGTCTTGAACAAATGAACTAGGATCTTATCAGTATCCAACTATAACCAATCCTAAATGAAATGTAAAATCACCGAATAACTTGCACAGTCAAAGAGGAATACATAAGCATATATATTGATGCGGTGCGCATCCTGATCCCACCAATCCTCCCTTATTCCTCCATAACAATTATAATAAAAGTAAATAGTATATATATATGTTGCGGCGTGCAACCCGATCCCACCAATCCTCCCTTATTCCTCCTTAGCAATTTATATATATATATATATATATATATAAGGGAGGGGGGTGTGTGTGCGTGTATGTGCATGTGTATGTGCGTGTGTGTGTGTATGTGTTGGGCGCATGATCCGATCCCACCAGTCCACCCTTATCGCTCCTCGTATATGACCCTTATTTCTCCTGTTGCGGTGTGCAATCCAATCTCACATGTCCACCTTTATTACTCTTGTTGTGGCGTGCAACCCGATCCCACCAAACAATATCAATTCTCCCTCCTCCTCAATATATCACCCTTATTCCTCCTATCGGGGCATGCAAACCGATTACACCAAACAATATCTCAAATCAATAACAACAACAAATCAACAACTCGATTACACGAATTTCTACTACCAAGAGTATGAGTACATGGCATCACGTAACAATCAAAGTAATACAACAACCTTTACAAGGGCAACGAGACATGTAAGGCACATGGTAACTTCACCGGCAACCACAACAACTGGACAAGTATCATATTTGCAAAATGTCATAGAGGAACTCACAATTAAGAAGTATCAAAACAATAAGGAAGGCAATCACTTCAACTAAGGATAATAAGAGTCAAGTAACAAGTAAGGAGTACAGAGGAGGTAACAACATCGTATATAGCATGTAGAAGTAAAACTAGAAAATAGGAAACCCAATTATATCAAAAAACTTCCCACTTAATGAACATAAGGATCTAAGAACCCTAAAGATAAATTTTCCACAAATAAGACCGAGCACACACTCGTCACATTGCATGCACGGGCTACAATTAACATAGATGACTCAAAGCCTAAAAAGGAGTCACCCACACAAGGTTAAGGTAAGAAAAGTACCTCAATCCGGACAATTCAACACTCAATTTAGCTTTTCCTTTTCCAATTCATCAACGCTCGGCTCAATGTAGCCAAAAACGACTTAAATACATCAAACAATGCAAGAGAAAATAATTTTAATTAACAAGGCTATGATTCCCATATAATTTGCAAAAGGCAACTCCTCGGGCCCGCGCCTAGGAACCCAACAAAATTTACAAAAATCGAATACCCATTCCGATACGAGTTCACCCATACAAAAATTATATAATTCCAATGCCATTTGGTCCCTCAAATAATCATTTTACATTTTTCAAAGATTTTATAATTTTCCACGAATTTTCCTTTAGATTCTCTTTAATTTGATGTTAAATATAAGATATAATCATAAAATATAGTTGGAAATTGATTTAAAATACTTACCCAATGTTTTGGTATGAAAATCCCCTCTCAAAATCACCTTACCTCGAAGCTAGGGTTCAAAAATATGAAAAATAAAGCAAAAACTCGAAATTCTCAGCACTTAACAGGTTGAAGATGTCATATATTGCAAAGCTCGAAACTCCCCTGTTAAGGTCGCATTTGCGACAAAAACTTCGCAAATGCCAAGGTCGGCTTTCGCAAATGCGGCAGCCTCATTGCAAATGTGAAAAATGCCCAGCCGCCCAGGCATCACAAATGCGAGGATTCTTCGCAAATACGATGGCCGCATTTGCGACCAGAACATCGCAAATGCAAAGAAACCAGAACTAAAAACATCAAAATTCATGAAAGCTATTCCGAAACGACTCCGAAACTCACCAGAGCCATCGAGACTCCAAACTTAGCGCCCACACAAGTCTGAACACATAATACAAACTCTCTTGAGCGATCGGAATACCAAAATAACCTCTAGAACCATGAATCGGATGCCAAAACGCATGAAAATCACTATGAACTTCTAGAATTACAACCAAACATCCGAATCATATCAAATCAACTCCAAATGACACCAAATTTTGCAGGCATGTCCCAAATGACATAACAGAGTTTTTTCAACTTTCAGAATTGCATTTCGACCTCGATAACACAAAAGTCAACTACGGGTCAAACTTCTCCATTTTCCAAACTTCAACTTTTTCCAACTTTCGTCGAGCCGAAAATTCCAATCCCGAATACAATCACATGATGTTCCATACAGCTCAAATGCCCGAAGCAATTCCCTTTGACCACCATAGCTGCTCAAATAACATCATGGATGCCGGTAATACACTTCACATCGAATATAACCATATTTCGAACCTCTACAACACTGCACATGATACAGAAACATGCAAAAATTCATAGTCGCCCATGAATTCAACAAGTCGAGAAGCTCTCTCGCCCGCCAAGGCCATTGCCCAAATCTTAGCAGAAACACCCTCATACTTCTAAACACTCTTCACCCCCCAATATCATAGTACTAATCTCAGGTCTACCTAATATCAGCTAATACAAGCAGCCCGACTAACAACTCATCACGGAACCACATGGATTCTCACACCACAGTGTTCGTACACCAAACCAGCAATAACTCAATTATGCAGCACAAATAAAATGAAAGAAAGGTAGAAAAATTATCTAACAAGTACAACATGTACAACAACAAAAGTATAGTTTTCATCAAATCGTCCCACAGAGGGAAAACAGAACACCAATTAAACATAAGGAAATAGTATCCCACATAACATCCGCTGTGGCATGAGCCCGCTCCCAATTACTCTTCAGGCTAAAATGTTCGGGTTCACTGATCATATGAATACTGATATCAAGCATAGCAGAGTGAACAAGTATAACTATTGGAAAATGAATAGAAATAAATAAACAAACATGGAAGAAAACAAGCACGACCAAGGTGCAACAAGCGAATCAACATCATAAGGGCTATCTCGCCCACACTGCTATAAGGCCTGAACGGAAATACAACATGCGTGGAGAATAATCATGCAACCTCACATCCCATCATAACATAAGAGAGTAGCACATAACATGGGCCAGGGGCACAAATAATATCCATCCTACCCGGTAACGTAATCGTGATAACAATCTTACTAGAGCACCGAAACTTGACCTGATACAGAATACATATTCTAATTGAGCTTCCAAATAGCCCCCAACCAAATCCTGACCCTTCCCAATTAGGTGAATATTCTTCAAAAATCCACAACAACCTATCGACAATGCATGTTATTAATTATCACATTCTCAACATTTCTTCACAATCCACTAATAAGAAATAGTCCATGTATGGGGACATCTAGCCCCAAAACCTCAGGAACACTAAAATTTCCATACCCGAACTCAACTACGCAAATCAAATGGCTGATACGTCACTCACATCTCATCATCCTGTCTAAGCACCCATATAGAAGTTCTGGCCGTGTAACAAAATCTGAACCTCAAAAGCCTCAAAACCCAGAAATCACCACGCCACTAGTCATGCACCCGCAACCCAACACTCAACGTCCTTCCTAAAATGCACGCCCCTCACATATGATAGCCAACAATGCCAATACTCTATTAATTTTGGATACATATTCAGGAGAAAGCCACAATGTACAACATATTCTTTATGCCCATAGCAGCTAGCGGACTCAAGCTGTTGCCAAAACCGTCGAGAATTCTCTGAAATTTGCCCGCACGCAACTAAGCCATTAGGACCACATCTCCCCAACTCAACTGGGCTACATAACCCATCCAATCAAAGAGTACTGCCGTAAATATCGGTAGAGAATCCCCATTCCAAAATGACCAATTACTTCCATTGCCCTACTGACCCAACACCATGGAGCTGACCCATTTCTTTGGATACTCGATATAAAATAACTCCAATCAAAGGCCCAAATATAGATGATCCAAATACGAACCACGTAGCCCAGATGTCACTACCCCAAAACCAACCCGGTCGTGATAGCGCATATCATGAAACTAGGCCAGCCGACACAATCCAAAAACATGTTGATAACATATTAATTATGTTTTAAGCTATTAATTAAAAAAAATTCTTAGCAATAAGTCTAAATAACAAGTGCGGAAAGAACAATGGCCCGACATCAGGTTGTCACAAGTCACGAACATCTACTAAGGACTGTCTGAATACAACTACGACTATCACAATCTGGAAAATACTAATATAGTCTAAGGAACATAAGAGGGAGAAGAGCAAGGCTGTGATCGCCATGCAGCTACCTTTCCGACTTTGAATATCTGCGATGGATAAAGGATCAGCGCCCGCTATCACGACCTGCAACGCTTGGATTTGCACACAAGGTGCATGGTACGCCAACTCAGTATATAAATAAAGACTGAGCAGTAAGAAAATATAAATCCACGTCATAACATCACAATAAGTACAATATGTTTTGAAAACAGTATATAAATCAATTCATCTCATTAAAATCCAATTTTGGTAAAAAATCCTTTTAATCTTTCTAACAGTCAACAGAGGTTTAATGAAGTTTAGAGAAAAAGGATGAAAATAATAAATAACCCATCGGGAAAAGCGTGTATCATAAACCGCCCCTCGGGCATAACATCTCTCAGAATCAGCTCCTTGGACAACCTTACAATCGCTAGTAATCAGCCCCTCAGGCACAACATGAATCAACAACAATCCCTCGGGCAACATCATATCACTCACTCAGGGTACCCGCGCTCACTGGGGGTGTACAGACTCTGGAGGGGCTCCTACATCCCAACTGCTATAACAAGCCATCTCGTGGCATAATACATTAGGCCCTCGACCCCCCATTTATAACAAATCACTACAACATGTTTCGGCACGTAACTCGATACCATGATATTCTCACAACACAGGCCTTCGGCCTTACTTAATCAGAAACCTCTCAAGCCACTCAGGCTAACAATAAAATAGGGTGCTCAGCCAAAAATATTATTTTATGCATCAAAACAGAGTAAACAAGAATGAGTTATGAAATCAGTAAAACATAGCATGACTGAGTACATATATTAGATCAAAATAATGGTAAAAATCCCGTAAGAGTCCAAATAGCTTGGCACGAGACCCAAATATGGCATTCCGCCCAAAACATTGTAATACTTTCCAAAACACATAAGTATCAAATAGTTTCCAGCCAAATACGCAACTTAATAGTTGGTACGGAACGGACCAAGTCACAATCCCCAATAGTGTACGCCCTCACACTCGTCGTCTAGCATGTGCGTCACCTCAAAATAGTGAAATGATGTGAAATATAGGGATACCCTCGGGACAAGATTTACAATCATTACTTCCATCAAACCATACAAAACTCTAACCTGTGAGGCCGTTGCCTCTCGACTAGGCCTCCAAATGCTTTGAATCTAACCAAAATCAGTATATTATCATCAATATACGCTAAAGGAATGAATTCCACACGAAAATAATCAAATTAGACAAAAATCCCAAATCTTGCTCGAACCCGGCCCCTAGGTCCGCGTCTTGGAATCTAATAAAAATCACAAAACTAGAAACTCCTTTCTCTTCCGAGTCTATACATACCAAAATCATCAAAATCGGACATCTATTGGCCCCTCAAACCCTTAACCAAAACTCAAGTCCTAACCCCTTCACTTCTCTCCAAATTTCCACTAAATTCCATGATAAAACAGTGGAAAAATCATCACAAACACATTAAAAAAGCCCATATAGCTTACCTCACAGGTACCCCTCGATTCCCTCTTGAAATCATTGCTTGGAGCTCCAAACTCGTCCAAAAATGGTGAAGAATGAATTGAAATTCGCGAAGGAGATCTTATATACTTTCTACCCAGAACTTTCACATCTGCGATCCTATTCTCGCACCTGCGCAACCACTTCTGCGTCCAACCAACCGCACCTGCAATTTCCATTTGACTCCCAGGATCGCATCTGCGCCCCAGGCACTGCACCTGCATCCAACATACCGCATATGTGGTTCCTCTCCCGATGGCCAAATTACGCATCTGCGATCTCCATATCGTATCTGTGACCTCCTACCTGCGGTCCCCAATCCGGAGGTACGGATATGACAGAAGTAGAAAATTTTCGGTAGCTCCAACTCAATGCCAATCTTTTCGTCAACCACCCGAATTCATCTCAAGGCCCTCGATACCTCAACCAAACATGCCAACAAGTAACATAACACCATTCAAACTTATTCAAACCTTCGGAGCACTCAAAACAACATCAAAACACTAAATCACCCTCGGATTCAAGCCTAAGGATTTCCAAACTTTTGAATTCCGCAACGATGCTGAAACCTATCAAACCTCGTCCGAATGACCTAAAATTTTGCACGGACGTCACAGATGAAATAATGTACCTACTCCAATTTTTTGAATTCCAATCTGACCCCGATAATAAGATTTCCACTGCCGACCAGAAAATGCCAAATTTCCAATTCCGCCAATTCATGCCTAAATCTACCACGGACCTATAAATTACATTCCGAACACGCTCCTATGTCCAAAATCACCTAACGAAGCAATCCGAACCATCAAAATTCACGTCCAAGATATTCTACACATAAGTCAACATTTGGTTGACTTCTTGAACTTAAGCTTATAAATAAGAGACTAAGTGTCTCATTCTACTCCAAGACCACTCGGAACACAAAACAACCAACACTATATGATGAAATACAGTTAAACAACACATAAGGAAGCAGAAATGGGTCTGTAACTCATGAAACGACTGGCCGGGTCGTTACACAAGAAGCTCATAAAACACCGCATTTCCTCTAAAGCACCCCGTTCTGCCGCAACCACGATGCCCACGTTGAATACAGCTTCTGTGAATCTGAAGTTGTTCCTTCGACTCCCCTTGATGCAGAAATGTAGATCCATTAATGATGTGGAGATACAGTAAGCCCCAACATTATCCTGTGCAAGATCTCACACCTGGTCATGCAAAAAATCCGGGAACCTACCAATACCACATATACACATACCTCAGGCCAAAATTGATGGAAATCTGACTATGCAATCTAAATGCCACTATTGGACTCCTCCACTTGGTGTGAAGCCATAGAAAACAACGTCTGATGATCCACAAAACTAACCTTCACGGCTCGTACAACATAAATCAAAAGGTACTCCATTACCACCAACTATCCCCAAGCAACACCCACCTCGTGACCTTGCCACAATCTTAATGACTAGTCAACCGATTAAACCTTCTCAAGCTCGTACTCATCAATTAGATAGAGAAACCCGGTGCACCTCCATATGAACAATTAAATATTTTCTCAATACCTCCGTATCTTCAGTCTGGACGACATGTTGAGATAATGTCTGAGAATCCATGACTCCCCCTGTAGCCCGACTGTAGCATCACGAACCACTAGCGCATATCAGACACTGAGAGCATCATATCATAGACGAGTGGATGTAAAGGAACATAAGTTATATGCTTCGAGCTGAATCAATATCGCACGATAAGGAATGAAAGAAGGGAGGTTATCCTAACAGTTCTGCAACCTCTCAAAGATAAGTACAAATGTCTCTATACTGATCCGCAAGACTCTACTAAACCTGCTTATGACTCGTAGCACCTATCAAGCTAGAGTTCATACCAACTCCTTATGACCTAAAATTCCTCCGAATGAGTTGTGGTGGCACCTAGTCTCTAAACTAGTAAGTCTAGCATTAACAGAAATAACATTGATATTCACTAACTTCAAATTAAATAACTCTGAACAATTACAATTCCCAAGACCGTTAATACAAGTCATAAAACTTTCTAGGAGTAGTTATATATAATAAATACACCAATATTCCAGAACAAATGGAAACAAGTACAAATGAAGGTGACTCTGAGGCCTGTGAATGCAGCAACAAGTTTATCTTGTGTCTCCACCACGATGATTCGCGCAACTACTATCGATCAAATACCTGGATCTGTACAAAAATGTACAGAAGTGTAGTATGAGCACACCACAGCGGTGCCTAGTAAGTACCAATACTAACCTCGATGCAGTTGTGACGAGGGACGGTCAAGGCACCTACTGGTAAAATAAATGGAACATGATATAATAATAAACTAACAATGGTAAAGACAACAAAATAATACCAATTGCAGGGAGAAATCAAAATATCAACAATAGAGACAATTAAAGGGAAACACGGATGGTAATGTAAGATAACCAAGTAAATTAACACCAATATAGTTGGGACATAGACAAGTAAAAATATGCTCAAATAAGGAAAGCGATGTTAACTCAATCATTCACATCATTTGTGATACACAATTCCAACCATCTCAAACTCGATGTCTCATATCGTAACCTCAATTTCCAAACCTTTAGCACACACGGCACCTTGAGCCCACATATTTCTATCTCACTTTACACAACATCATCCTCGTGCTACTCAGTACACAACGTCCGTAACAATTGAACTTAAGATGTTCAATGAGTCTCATTTGTATAACATAAAGTAATTTACAATTTCTAAACCAATTAGGAAATCATCGAGAAAAGATAATGTTACTTTTAGAAATCATTTGAATGAAGAGAATACTCTTTTCAAATAAAATACAACATCAAATAAATTATTGCCTTTAATATAGGATTTATTAATTTAAAACTTAGTAGAAATTCCTTTTTAAGTAAGATTCAATATCATCTGGTTAAGGAAAATTAAGTGAGAAACTAATTGCAATAAAACATAACAATTATAGGAATTTGAATTATTGAAATGTGTATATTAACACGTCGAGTTAAAATTTAAAAGTCATATATAGTATCATAATATTAATTCCTTTATTTTAAATCATTATATTACTAGTAACGTAGCATGACAGGAGGAAATGATTCAACGTAGTAAATTTACTTTAAAAATTAATTCACCAGAGGAATAGTTTCAGGAAAAGAATTCAAGGAACAACGGCAAGTCAATAACTCAATGTCAATAACACGATCCTCAAAACTCAGTGAAACCCGAAATACAAATTATCAAAGCCTTGAAAAAATGAACTAGGGCCTTATCAGTATCCAGCTATACCCAATCCCTAAATGACATGTAAAACCACCAAATAACTTGCACAATCAAATACGAATACATAAGCATATATATTGATGCGGCGTGCATCCCGATACCACTAATGCTCCCTTATTCCTCTGTAACAATTACAATAAAAGTAAGTTTTATATATATATATGTGTGTGTGTGTGTGTGTGTGTGTGTGTTTTGTGGCGCAACCTGATCCCACCAGTCTACCTTTATTTCTCCTCAATATATCACCCTTATTTCTCCTGTTGCGGCATGCAACCCGATCCCACTTGTCCACCCTTATTTCTCCTGTTGCGGCGTGCAACCCGATCCCACCAGACAATATCAATTCTTCCTTATCCCTCCTCAATATATCACCATTATTCCTCATGTTATAGAGTACAACCCGATCCCACCAAACAATAGCTTAAATAAATAACAAAAAATCCACAACTCGATTACAAAATTTCTACTACCAAGAGTATAATTGCATGGCATCAAGAGCATCACGTTACAATCAAAGGAATACAACAACCTTTACAAGGGCAACGAGACATGTAAGGCACGTGGTAACTTCACCGGCAACCACAACAACTGGACACGTAGCATATTTGTACAAAGTCATAGAGGAACTCACGATTAAGAAGTATCAAAATAATAAGGAAGGAAATCACATCAACTAAGGCAAATAAGAGTCAAATAACAAGTAAGGAGTACAAAGGAGCTAACAACATCGTATAGATCATGTAGAAGTAAAACTAAAAAATAGGAAACCCAATTATATTAGAAAACTTCCCACTTAATAAACATAAGGACCTAAGAACCCTAAAGATAAATTTTGCACAAATATCGAGCATGCATTCCTCACCTCACATGCATGGGCTATAATTAACATATAGGGCTCAAAGCCTAAGGGGGAGTCCCCCACACAAGATTAAGCAAAATACTTACCTCAATCCGGCCAATTCAACACTCAATTTAGCTTTTCCTTTACCAATTCATCAACACTCGGCTCAATCTAGGCAAAAATGACTTAAATACATCGAACAATGCAAGAGAAAACAATTTCAATTAACAAGGCTATGATTCTTATACAATTTGCAAAAAAATCAATAAAAGTCAACTCCCGGTACCCGCACCTCGGAACCCGACAAAATTTATAAAAACCGAATACCCATTCTGTCACAACCCCTTTTCGCCCTCCGTGAGCTATCGTGACGGCACCTAGTCTCTACGGCTAGGTAAGACTAATAAATGCGGAAATCAAATAAATCTTGCGGAATAAATAATCAAAAGCTGAAATAAATGAAAGAAATAACATTTCGACGCCGCTAGGCATAAAAACACAACTTCTCAAATTCTGATACACTATCCCAAACCCGAAAACTCACGGATCCACAAGCAGAGAAAAACACTAAATAGATCTAATCTTCGGAATGTCTAACAAGAACATAAAGTACAAAAGGGATAACTACTAAATACAAGAATAGAAAGAGACTCATCGGTCTGTGGACGCGGAAAATATACCTCGAAGTCCCATAGAATTGCTTTGCTTCAAGAATGGTAAGCCTGAGTAGAGGTACCTGGATCTGCGCATGAAAAACATGCGCAGGAAGGGCATGAGTACACCACAGCTGTACTCAGTAAGTGTCAAGCCTAACCTCGGTTGGATAGTGACGAGGAAGGTTAGGGCCCTACTGAGAATAAATAAATATTTAAGTGAAAGGATAAGATAAGAGTGCAATTGAGAATCTATAGTAAGAGCCTATACAGGATAATAAAAGTACAATAACGGAAAACAAAGGTAAAGGCAAACCACAAGGAACTACCACTCATAGCAAGGGTGATAACCGGGGATCTCTTGGTATCCTAAAAAATATACTAGCGATCTCTTGGTATCCTCAATATACGTGCCGAGGATCTCTTGGTATCCCGCACCTCAGTCCACATCATAAATACTTACATGGGATCTCCCGGGATGCCATCCTGTAGTCCCAAATTAAAAACACATAGCAGCAACGCAAGAAATACTCAACAAATACTAAATTTCGTACTAAGTAAATAAATTAGTCTAGCCTAACATGCTTCACATAATGCAATTAAGGCAAATTGAGCAAATAGGCAATTAAGTCTACTAAACATACTTTTCTATACTAACAACAGGCTAAATACGCAAGTAACATGAAATAGGAGAAGGAACTCAATTGAACTACTTAAAGAAAACCAGATTTCCAACAATTAGCTCAAGTACGCGCTCGTCATCTCACGTACGAGGCATTTCAATTACTACAATATCAATTCTAAGGGGAAAGGTCCCCACACAAGGTTAGACAAGTCACGTACCTCGAATAAAGCTCAAATCAACCCAAAACCACGCTTTTGCCATGAGTATCTGACTCCAAATGGTCCAAATCTATTCAATTCCATTTCATAATGTAAATAATACTTCAAGAAGCTGATTCTACAATCAAATTCTAAGCTAATACGCAAAATTATGTAAAATGACCAAAATGCCCCTTAGGCCCACGTCTCGGAATCGGGTAAAATTTATATTTTTGGAATCCTCACACTCACACGAGTCTATTCATAAAAGAATCTCTCAAATCGGATGTTAAAAACCCAATCAAAACCCAATAATTTGGCCTATGAAGTTTATCAAAAGTTTTCCAAATTTTACCACCAAATTCGAAATTTAAGGCTAGATTTATGTTAGGAATCATGAATATTGATCTATGTTGGGTAGAGATCATGTACCCAAGTTACCTAGGTGCAAAAGTCTTCAAAAATCGCCCCTCCCGAGCTCCCAAATTAGAAAATGTGAAAATAGGCCTAAACCCTCGAATTGGGATTTTTAAGAGTCTACCCAGGTCATTTGTGCATCGCAAACGCGGATGGACAATTGCGTTCGCGAAGAAGGAACTGAAGCTGCCAAGAAACGGCCATCGCGAATGTGAGATAACGGACACGAACGTTGTCACGACCCATTTTACCATAATAGGTCATGATGGCGCCTGACACCATTGTCAGGCCAGCCGATGCGGAAATGTGATTAAGTTCTAATTTTTTACTTTAGTCAATAGACAGTTATACTAGATTTTCGAATATAAAAGATAAGACCAGTAAAGATCATAAAGCGCTATAATAGCAATACAACCCCAAAATAAATGTCTACTACTGTGTGTGCCAGAACCTGGTGTCACAAGCTATGGACGACTAGTAGAATATACACAAAAGAAAAATACACTATCCTACTATCTAAATTAGGATAGACAGAAACAAAAGTACAAGAAAGGACTTCTTCGGCTGCAGATCAGCATGAAAGAGAAACAGCTCACCGTAGAAGTCCCCAAGCGTGCTCACTGATGCGCACCAGGAAAATGTCCAGATCCACCTGCCTCAACCTGTACATTTAAGTACAGAAGCGTAGCATGAGTACATAAACCACATGTACTCATTAAGTATCTCGTCTAATCTCGAAGAAGTAGAGACGAGAGATCGACTTAATACTTACTTAAGTCAAAATAGTATAATATAATAAAGTGAGATATACATCATAGAGCATTTCCAATAACACAAGTTTAATAGAAAAGTCATATTCAGGTTCTTGTCATAATTTAATTACCAGTTTTCCCCTTTTCATATTAAATGAGTGATCATGTCATAACTAAATGTACGCATATAAATCATGCACAACTATGCCGAGGTTGACGGCCCGCTCCAACAGAAAATAAATTGTGCACTGCCGAGGGTCGAGTGACACGAACCATAGATGCATCTATTATCGCCGAGGCGATCGGCCCGATCCATAATCATCAAGAAAATATCAAGAAAGGCACATAAGGCTCAATTACATACAAGGGAATTCCTACCTATAGACGTGCGATTTTTGACCCTCCCCAAGATTTTTCATATTTTAGCGTGTAAATATTTAATTTAGGCCTAATATAGCTATTTTAACTATTTTTGACTTCTTTACTTTATTTTCACCACAACATAAAAAATTACAAAAAAAAAAAAAGATATATAAATTTTAGTTTATGTATTTCTCATAAACTTGAAAAAATACAAAAAATAGTACCTTATTTTTTATCTTTATCTAATTTCGAAAAATACAAAAAAAATAGTTTCATTAATGTTTTGTAGTCATTTTCATCTTGAAAAATACCCAAAAATAGTTTTGTTTTAATTGTCAGTCTCATTTTAATAGTTATTTTGCCTAAGTAGGATTAATTAAATAAGATAGTGTTTTATTCTCGGTTGCATGGAAAGAATAACATTTGGGTTCAAACGACCCATTTTTAGGCCTAAAATTCGGATAACCCAATACCCAAGCCCACTACCCTAAAACCTAGACCTAAACCTAATCCTATAAATACTACACTTACATTTCAGCCGCAGGGGTTCAGGCATAGAGATACATACACGCACACAACACACATATGCATTGTTCATCCTCTTCAGCAGGAGATAACCATACAAACCATGAAAAACCCTAGCTGAAACCTAGCGCCCACCACCCATGGAACACCCCTGAAACCCGCCGGAACACAACCAAACGACCACAACCCGTCTTCCGATAGCCTCTAACCAGCGACGCCGCTAGCAGCAGACCCAGGACACAATACACAGGCACACAATATATACATATGCACTGTTCATCTTCTTCAGCATGAGATATGCTTTATCTTCTTCGCGATGATAACCATACAAAACCCTAGACCCCCTAAGCCACTGTCATCATCCTCGTCTTCGACCACCAGCTGAACCCTCACGCCCGCACGCCTGAACAAACCAGTTTTCTGCCTGTCGCTGACCATCGATCACCCTTCACCAGTCATCCGTTGCATAGCCACCACCACCTGAAGCTGCTGCTTCACCTCTTATCCGAACGGACCAGCATCAGTCCGTTCTCCTCCATCCTTTACGTCCTCCATCGCTAACCAGTCGACCACCATCCCACTCCGACCAAAGAAGTAGCGTGAAAGGGCATCAACGAGAGTTGTAAAACACTTTTCGGTGAGCTAGAGGTTTGTTAAGTTTCATCGAGGTTGCCGCGTTGGTTCCGGTCTATGGTTGCCACTGTCCATTTTTCCGGCAAGTTCGAGTTGCTGAAACTCGACGCTGCTGTAAACATTTGTTTGAAGCCGTGTCGATGTCCAGTTGTAATTGTTGCTTCATTCAATCCGTATAAACTACAGGTTCATTTTCTCTAATCCTAGCATTTTTATATTATTTTGTATGTTTCTAAGATGAGTTTTGTTTTACATGTGTTTATGTGGTGATATAATTGTTATAGCGTATTTGTGAATTAATTTCCAGTTGTTTGATTTTCCGAATCTGATTTTCCTTGGTTTAATTAGTTTTCTCATCTTCTATCATTGTTGGTATAGTACGATGTAAGAATGTAAAAGGAAAATGTTGATTAACGAATCATAGAAATCTGTTAAGAGTCGTTCACTAACTTGATGAAAAAAACATAAGTGCCATTGATCTTTTCTTAAAAGATAAACCTCTTTTTTATTTAATTATAATGGCATATGTTTACATGGTCTGTAAGTTTTCCAAGAAGTAATAGATCGTACCAATGTCCAAAATCACGAAGGACCGTATGAGAGTAACATTTAATTTCGTAGTTCGCATAGTTAAATTATTATCGTGATTATGGGTACGGTTCCCGTGACATGGTTGCGATGCCTAAAAATTTGGGGGGTGCATTTCATGTAACCCGACTATAACAACTTCGGAATAATAAAACCCTTTGTAATAAAGTGAGATGAGCCTCGCCAAACAAAAATACATAAATTGCGGGGACCTCAATAAATGGTTAAAGTAAAGCATTTAGAATTCGGGATGGGCCGTTTAGTGAATTTCACGGCTCTCCCCAAAGATAATAACGCGCTAGTCACTTTAGGCGCGCTTTTAATAATTTACTCTCTTAAACTCGGGTTCACATTTATGTGACCCAAATCTAAATCTCAACAGAGTCGAAATGTGTCAATAACCATGGGTGCATTGATGTGACGTGGTTCGAGATGTGTTTTCACGACATTGCAATTCTTGTTAAAAATAATAATAATAAAAGTAGTAAAAAGTTAAAATTTGCACATAGGTTTAACATGTATAAAAATCAGATAAATAAGCCGAATATGACAATTGAGCGATCGTGCTAGAACCACGGAACTCGGGAATGCCTAACACCTTCTCCCGGGTTAACAGAATTCCTTATCCGGATTTCTGGTTCGCAGACTGTAATACAGAGTTAATTTTTTCCTCGATTTGGGATTCAACCAGTGACTTGGGACACCATAAATCTCCCAAGTGGCGACTCTGAATCTTTAATAATAATCCTGTTTCGATTGTCCTTTAATTGGAAAAACTCCCCTACGCCCCTGCGAGCGTAGGTAAAAAGAAGGTGTGACAGCTCTGGCAACTCCACTGGGGAGCCGAACCCAGAATCTATGGTTCAGGGTTCAAGAATTCGAAATTAGAATAATTGTTGTATTTGGCTTTATTTATTATCTGATTTTATTATATGACTGGGCTTAAATGTGCAAAATGATGATTTTTACCGCTTTAATATTATTTGAACTGTATATATAAACTGTGCCGAAACCCTTCTCTTCTTATCTTTGGGGATGTGCTCGCTGGTCGAGACTCCCTGTTCTGTTAGTGTCATACCTTGAAATAAGAAAGAGGCTCGAAAAGTTTCTAAGCCGGCTGGCCTTTTGGTTCCCGGAAAGGAGCCCCTTCCTAGACTCGAGTTGTCCGCTCAGGTACACTGTTTAGAACACATACCCAGGTTTTAAACCTAGAATAACTTGACTTCATGCCAGATCCCTAGTAGGAACGTTTATTTGCATCATGTGCATTTGACTTAGGGGACTCAACACAGGAGTTGGGTCCGTCTAGGACAAGCAACATGAAAGAAACGGACCATCTTGATGCATCCTATGTGCTTCATGTGGCATTTATTCGAGGGTAAAAGGGTTATTTAGCTTCATTTGTGGTGTTATTTTAATCAAAAGCATGGGGAACAATCGTGGAATCCAAGAAGTCTTGGAATTGCCTATGTCCCCCATGCTACATTTTGGACAAGTACACATGGGGAACAATTGTGGAATCCAAGAAGTATTAGAATTCCCTATGTCCCCCATGCTACATTTTTGGACAAGTACACATGGGGAACAATCGTGGAATCCAAGAAGTCTTGGAATTGTCTATATCCCCCATGCTACATTTTTGGACAAGTACACATGGGGAACAATTGTGGAATCCAAGAAGTCTTGGAATTCCCTATGTCCCCCATGCTACATTTTTGGACAAGTACACATGGGCAACAATCGTGCAATCCAAGAAGTCTTGGAATTGCCAATGTCCCCCATGCTACATTTTTGGACAAGTACACATGGGGAACAATTGTAGAATCCAAGAGGTCTTGGAATTCCCTATGTCTCCCATGCTACATTTTTGGACAAGTACACATGGGGAACAATCGTGGAATCCATGAAGTCTTGGAATTGCCTATGTCCCCCATGCTACATTATTTTTTTTAAAAAAGGGAAAAAGAAAATTCAAAAATAGATTTTGCATGTTTCATCCATTTTCAAGAAAAAGCAAAAAAAAAAAAAATATGTTTCTCTGAATTAGTATTTTTTATTCTCGCCCGTATCCAATTGGCCCGAACTACACCGGTTTGATTCTCACAGGGTGTGAGATACGTAGGCAACCCTCATTGGGTCCAACCTCCTCTTTTGCAAAAATAGCCAAAAAAATGTGTTAAAATTTTAATTTTCATCATAAAGAAGTCGGGTGATGCTGTTTTTGTCAAACATAGCTGAATGTTCCTGAAAGGGATGCTGGAAGGCTGACTTTGCATAAACGGCCACCTTTGGTCATTTTTTAGATTTGGGCCGGTTGAGCTACATAGCCTTAAAATCTTCGTCCCCGAGGCGTTGAAAGGCCGTGTTTGCAATACCAGGTCTTTTATTTTAAGCTGGAGAAAAAAACAAGAAAAAAAAGAGTTAGTGGGCAAGTGAATGCCGTTGTGATTTTTGGTCAAAATAAGCCGAGCCAGCTTCGGCAGTGTATTGAACCGTTCTTGCCGAGATAGCTATAGAGTATCTTTCAGTTGTCAAAAGAGTGTTTTCGTAAAATAACGGACAAGTTTGTAAAAGTGTCATAAAATAGATCCTCCTCGGCCTCAAAATTCATGAGAAATTGGGAAAGGGCCATGTTTGCAAAAATAGCCCTTTGATTGAAATTGGCGAACAGGGAAAGGAAGCTGGCCGTTTGTTTTTGAGTTTGTAATTCTTTTGATTAAAATATGTGGGTTGTTTGATTTTCAAGTTTGTAGGTCATCTTTAAACCTTTGAAACCCAGTTTGTTTTATTATGAAAATTGAAAATTCCAAAAAAATGTTTCATTGTTGTTTACCTTTCATTTGCGCAAACTACGCACGGTCTGATTCATGCGGGGTCATGATACGTAGGCAATCTCCATAAGATTCGACCACAACCACTAAAAAAAAGAGAAGAGAAAAATAAAAATAAAAATTTAATAATAATAAGAAACAAATAAAGGAAAGTGTAGAAGGCATCTGAAGAGTGCCCAAATAAAAGAAGCTGGCATGATGCATACGGTCAGAGAAAAGACATGATAGAAATGGTTAAACTGCCTAGGTACATTGCATTCCAACGTGCAACTGCAATATGTGTTAAAACTCTAACGCTGACAAGTTTGTTGTTTTCCAGAAGTTTCAAACAGTTAGCTTGTTAGAACGTACTGGCAGATTACTATTACCAAACAAGATCTAAAGGGCCCATATCAAAAAGCATGTCCAACTCGGAGAAAAGTGTTGAGGAGGAAAAGATGGAAAATCAAACGCTAAAGGAGGAAGTAGATAGGTTGAGACAAAAGATGAAAGAAATGCACCTAGCCTGGGCTAGGGTGCAACAGATACCAGCCCCTCCCGCTACTCCTACTCTCCCACCGGTACAAACTCCGGAATACCCTCCCACTGGTCCATCGACAAGCTTCCCAATTGACCAATACTTTCAGCGGAAAACTGCCTACAATCCCCAAGCTTCACCACCCAAACAGAACCCTCCTCCACTAATTGTTCATATTTTCGTGGCACCCCCACCAGCCATGCTGCAAAGATCATCAAGTGAGCTGTTGTTTCAGGCTCACGATAACCAATACTATCCTCCTGAACCTACCTTCAAAGCTCCCGAGCCACATACTTATACCCCACACTTTGAGATCCCGACAGAAACTGAGGGGCCATTTAAAAATTCGGAGCAGGATGAAGTGCTTTGCAAAGTGAAAAGCCTAAAGCAGTCCTTCAGGAATATGCATGGGTTGGGCGGCCAAGTTAGTGTGGCCTATAAAGATCTGTGTTCTTTTCCCGATGTTCAATTGCCGACGGGGTTCAAAATGCCAAAGTTTGTTCTATATGAGGGGCATGGTGATCCAATGGCACATCTGCGAGGTTTCTGTAGCAAGATGAGAGGGGCAGGCGGGAATGATGAGCTGCTGATAGCCTATTTTGGTCAGAGTTTAAGCGGGTCTACGTTGGAATGGTATACGAGGCAGGATCCTAGCAGGGGGTACACTTGGGAAGACTTGGCGCAAGCATTTACGGGTCATTGTCAATATAATCTTGAGATTGTTCCTGACCGCCTCACATTATTGAAAATCGAGAAAAATCCTGGAGAGAGCTTTAGAGAGTTTTGGTTCCGCTGGAGGGAGCAGGCTGTAAGGGTCGATCCTCCAATGAGAGAAGGGGAAATGGTGGATTACTTTTTATAGACTTTGGAGCCAACTTACTTTGGCCACTTGGTGACACCAGTTGGTAAATCCTTCAATGAGGTCATAAATATGGGTGGCATGATTGAATAAGGACTCAATTCCAACAAGATAATGAGTTATTCAAGGATCAAAGCCACCACTCAGGCTATCCAGAGCGGCACGGGAGGTGTGCTCGGGAAAAGGAAGAGAGAAGAAGTCGCAACAGTCGAAGCAGGTACTTGCTCCAGATCTGGAGGTCCTTCACCCTACTACCAATCCAGACCCCCCACAACCCTACTACCCACCGGAGCCATAGTTTTCCGTCCATCACACCCAAATATATCCCCGAGCTCCACATAATCCACCTCAGTATTATCCTCCGAACAATGTCTGGTCATCTGTCCAACCACTAGGTCACTCCTTATGGCTAGCTCCAGCACCGCATAATGCATTGTTTCCTTCACAACATTCCCGAGCACCCAACAACCCAAGAAAATAGGGCCAGGGAGGGAAGAAAAGTCAAAGAAATAGTTTCACGCCAATTGGGGAGTCCTACACAAGCTTGTTTAAAAAGTTAAAGCATTTTTGCCTGATTGAGCCTCTCCTTGGCTATACTCCAGACCCATATGCAAAAGGATTTGATCCTGCTATTCGATGCATGTACCACTCTAATGTCCAAGGGCATAGCATTGAAGATTGTCGTTCTTTGAAAAAGGAAGTAGAAAGAATGATTCAAGAATGGGTAATTGTGACCAATGACAGTGACAGGGAGCACGTGAATCCTCTTGGGAACTTATTGACCGAAGTTGATGATATTAAAGTTGGTAATTCTCGGCAATATTGATGCAAAACTCCGTGGCTAAGATGTCGTGCTTGGTAATTGAAAAGACGTTCCATCTTTTGGTCAGCCGGAGAGGAGTTTTGGTGGTTTATTTTGTTATCATTTCTGTTGTCCAGGTTACTTCCAGGGTTGTAATCCGGATATTGTCTTGTGACTCAAACCCTCGTATCCTTTCAATTTGTCTATCTTGTTTAGTCATAGTAGTTTGTTTGGTGTTATCTAGGTGTTCCGAGGTTGTACTCCGGTTGTGTTGTTTGTTTTGTTGTACAAACCGTTTCACCGTTTCACCGTTTGTCTAATGAAAATTCCGGTCTTTTGTTACCTCCAGTCCTCTTCTTTGTTTAGTTTTTTTTATCCTTTTGTTTTGTCTTTTGTTCAGCACCGATTCTAGTGACATGACATGCATGCGTAATTCTCAGGCCGATATCTGAAAGGCGTTTTAGTCAAGAAGCAACGAAATCATTTTGCAAATAAGAACAGTTTGAGATCATTTGAAGCTCGAACCATGTGAAACTGGGGCAAGTAAAACATAAAGAAACCATAAAAGCAAGTTGGCCATATTAACAAGGGGACCGTTCGTGGTAATGAAAATGCGAGTGTTGCCCAACGGTGCTTTAAAAATGACAAATGAAAAGGCGAATGTGTGGATATGGTTATCAAGTCTGGCATAATCGAAAGATGTTGCGAATGTTTAATTGTGTTGTCTGCACTTGGCATGTTTTGGAGATTGGAATGGCGGAGACATTTTGTTCTGCTATCTAAACACTTTAACCTTCGTTAACCCTTTGAGCCTTATTTGTTTTCTTTCACACCCTGCTTTTGGAATCAGTAATAACGATTAGAAACACAAAGATGAAGGATAAGAAAGGGAAAAAAGAGAAAACAACAAAGCAACAAAAGAGAAAAAAAAAGATAAAGGAAAAGAAAAAGAAAAAAAAATAAGTGAAAAGGAAAACAACAAGGAATTGGGAACTACATTTGACCTGATTCCTCGAAGAGGATACGTAGGCAATTCACGATTCGGTCATAGTGTAACAAAAATCAAAAGATCCCCAAGCAAGAAACTGGGGCAGAAGTTGTGGTTGTTGTATGAAATCTGATTCCGAAAGTTGTAGTTTAAACCCATTTGATTTGTTTGAGCCTTTAATACCCTTTCTTTCTAGCCCTACCAAAATCCCACATTACAATCCAAAGAAAGACCTTTTGACCAGTCTTCAAAAGATGCCAAGTCAGGCAGATGGAAGTCGAGAACAACACTCTGATCCCCAACAGAGAAAAAATAAAATGAGAGAGTCTTATTGGTGAAAACCTTCACAGGAGCCATAAGGCGACGAAAGTTGAGAGAAATAATGAAAGAGTCTTATTGGTGAAAACCTTCACGGGCACCTTGAGGCGACTATAAGTTGAGAGAAAGACCAAAATGAGAGAGGCTTGATAGCGAAAACCTTTCGGGCACTAAAAGTCGAACAAGGTTTGAGAATCAGATGGGAAATCACCAGACGAAGATCATGAAAGATGAGTAACGACGGAAAATCAAAGCCCAATTTCACGGTTTAAGGGTACCACAAGAGTTGAACATCGGAATCGCTTGACAGAATAGGTCATAGGTGCATGTCATAGCCATTAGAGTTGGTATCCACATTTGATAGGTTTTTACTTTATAGTTTTTCCTGCTAGGAGTCATCTCTTTCCATTGTAGTTTACTCTGTTCCTTTTATTTTGTTCATTTTCTCTTCCTGAGTCTATTTGGTCAGAACGAGTGAGAAATGACTTTAAAATTTGCCATCAACTTTCCCATGGCACAAGACAAGATCTGGCAAGTGCATCAAAGTGTCATAAGTCAAGAAAGAACAACAAGCGCACTGAGTTGGTAATGAACAACATGCTTTGGGATTCATGTGAAACACAAAGGTTGGGAAGATGTCGGTTCACGAGCAATGCAACATATAAAGAGTATTGGGTTTGAATGGATCAGAGGTGTTGTCTGTGATAAATGGTGACAAAGAAAGTGTTTACTCAATAAACAAGCAATGTCTTTCAAGGTGAAATCAAAGTTAACATGGCAAGTGAAGGAGCAATCGCCGTAGAGTCAAGGCTACAAACCAATCACCATGTTTAAACTCACAAGTTTTCTTTGTCTGAAATAGGGACGAAAGATATGTTCATATCAAAGCTTGGAAGCTTAAAATTTTCAGGTGTAATGCCCCAATTCTTCTTGCGCCAAGGCTATTGAGAAGTTCACACATCACCCCTAGGAAAAAACATTGCCTAGTCTGGGTTTTCAAGATATATTTCGTTGTAGGAGGCGCACTTCCTAAACTGAGATTTTACCCTTTAGGAGACGCACTTCCTAGTTTGGATCATAAGAGTTTGAGTCACTGATGGTTTTACCCCTAGGAGACGCATTTCCTAGTCTAAGTCTTTCAAGTTATATTTCGCTCTAGGAGACGCACTTCCTAAGTTTATTTTCACTCATAGGAGACACACTTCCTAGAGTAATAGTTCATGCATAGGAGACGCACGTCCTATATTAAAAGTTTATTTATAGGAGACACACTTCCTAATTTGAGTCATTGAGATTTTATCCATAGGAGATGCACTTCCTAAGTTTATTTTCACCTATAGGAGACGCACTTCCTAAATTAATAGTTCATGCATAGGAGACGCACTTCCTAAATTAAGATTTCATTCATAAGAGAAGCACTTCCTAGTTTAAATCATTGAGGTTTCACCCCTAGGATACGCATTTCCTAAGTTGATTTTCACCCATAGGAGACGCACTTCCTAAATTAATAGTTCATTCATAGGAGACACATTTCCTAGTTTGAGTCATTGAGATTTTACCCATAGGAGATGCACTTCCTAAGTTTATTATCACCCTTCGGAGACGCACTTCCTAAATTAATAGTTCATGCATAGGAGACGCACTTCCTAAATTAAGATTTCATTCATAGGAGATGCACTTCCTAGTTTAAATCATTGATATTTCGCTCTAGGAGACACACTTCCTAAGTTTATTTTCACCCATAGGAGATGCACTTCCTAAATTAATAGTTCATGCATAGGAGACACACTTCCTATATTAAAAGTTCATTTATAGGAGACGCGCTTCCTAATTTGAGTCATTGAGATTTTACCCATATGAGATGCACTTCCTAAGTTTATTTTCACCCATAGGAGACGCATTTCCCAAATTAATAGTTCATTCATAGGAGACGCATTTCCTAGTTTGAGTCATTGAGATTTTACACATAGGAGACGCACTTCCTAGTTTGAGTCACTAAAGTTTCACCCATAGGAGACACACTTCCTAAATTGATAGTTCATAGGAGACGCACTTCCTAGTTTAAGTCATTGAAGTTTCACCCATAGGAGACGCACTTCCTAAATTGATAGTTCATTCATAGGAGACGCGCTTCCTAATTTGAGTCATTGAAGTTTCACCCATAGGAGACGCACTTCCTAAATTGAGAATTCATCCATAGGAGACGCACTTCCTAGTTTAATCACTGAAGTTTTACCCCTATGAGATGCACTTCCTAGTCTTGGTCATTTAAATTCACCCCTAGGAGACGCACTTCCTAATTTGGTTCATTCATGTTTAATTTTAGTAGACACATTTGCTAGTCAAAGTTTTGGTTTTACTCATAGGAAACGCACATCCTAATCTAGTCTTTAGTTTACTCTCATCATTGCATCAGTAGTATAAGTGGTTTATAATTTTGCTAACAACTCACAAATCTTCCTAGTGCAAACTGGGACCGAAAAATTTCGTTTATTTTGTTTGTTTTAGTTGCAGGACCCCACTTAGAGAACAAGGGAAGTCATTTTAGAGTTCGATCCAAGTTAGAAGTAGCAGAAGCTCACCTCAAGAATTTGAGTCAACAGTCCGATATGATCAACAAAAGTTAGTCACAATAAAGAAAAAAAAAGAAGAAAAAAAAAGGAGAAGAGAGAAAGACAAGAAGTCAATCCAAAATGTAGAAGTTGATGAAAGATGGGGGTTGCCCAAGACATGGTCAAGGTCACAAGAACTGCAAGCCTGGTCTTGATCCAGAAAGCCGAAGAAGGATGAACAAGTACCTACAACTAGCAAGTATCAAGGTTCAAATCCAAAGTCTGCATGAAGAACCATTCAAGACTCAAGATCAAGCTTCAGAAGGCTTATAGATAGGAATCATGTAACTTATAGCTGACAGGCTTAGTTAGTCTTTTCAATTTTGATTTTGATGTAACGATAGGACCACGGACCGGAACCTCGACGGAACGGAACCTTGACTGGCTCTTCACTCGGTATACTCCATCATCTTACCCACCTCTAAACTACATGTGGCCTAATTCCTTTATAGCCAAGGATATGTAGGGAGCTCAAATACCAGGGCTCGGTCACATTCCCTTTTTCTCTTAGTTTTAGTCTTCCCAAACAAGGGTCGGGTCAAAATACCTGTCTAGTCGTTCTTTGTCTGAAAACTCTTTGTGTTTCCAGTCAAAGAGGGGGCAGTTGTAGACGTGTGATTTTTTACCCTCCCCAAGATTTTTTATATTTTAGCGTGTAAATATTTAATTTAGGCCAAATATAGCTATTTCAACTATTTTTGACTTCTTTACTTTATTTTCGCCACAAAATGAAAAATTACAAAAAGAAATGAATATATAAATTTTAGTTTATGTATTTCTCATAAACTTGAAAAAATACAAAAAATAGTACCTTATTTTTTATCTTTATATAATTCCGAAAAATACAAAAAAATAGTTTTATTAATGTTTTGTAGTCATTTTAATCTTGAAGATTACCCAAAAATTAGTTATTTTGCCTAAGTAGGATTAATTAAATAAGATCGTATTTTATTCTCGGTTGCGGGGAAAGAATAACATTTGGGTTCAAACGACCCATTTTTAGGCCTAAAATTCGGATAAACCAATACCCAAGCCCACTACCCTAAAACCTAGACCTAGACCTAATCCTATAAATACTGCACTTACATTTCAACCGTAGGGGTTCAGGCATAGAGATACATACACGCACACAATATAGACATACATATGCACTGTTCATCCTCTTCAGCAGGAGATAACCATACAAACCATGAAAAACCCTAGTTGAAACCTAGCGCCCACCACCTGCCGGAACACAACCAAACGACCATAACCGGTCTTCCAACAGCCTCTAACCAGCGACGCCGCTAGCAGTAAACCCTATATACATATGCAATATTCATCTTCTTCAGCATGAGATATGATTCATCTTCTTCACGATAATAACCATACAAAACTCTAGACCCCCTAAGCCACTGTCATCATCCTCGTCGTCGACCACCAGCTGAACCCTCACGCCCCCACGCCTGAACGAACAAGTTTGCTGCCCGTCGCTGACCATCGACCACCCTTCACGATGGTCCATTACACAGCCACCACCACCTGAAGCTACTGCTTCACCTCTCATCCTAAAGGACCAGCAGTAGTACCCGTTCTCCTCCAGCCTTCACGTCCTCCATCGCTGACCAGTCGACCACCATCCCACTCCGACCAAAGCAGTAGCGTGAAAGGGCAGCAACGAGAGTTGTAAAACACTTTCCGGCGAGCTAGAGGTTTGTTAAGTTTCATCGAAGTTGCCGCGTTGGTTCCGGTCTATGGTTGTCGCTGTCGAGTTTTTCGGCGAGTTCGAGCTGCTGAAATTTGACGCTGCTGTAAATATTTGTTTGAAGCCGTGTCGATTTCCAGTTGTAATTGTTGCTTCATTCAATCCATATAAACTACAGGTTCATTTTCTCTAATCCTAGCATTTTGATATTATTTTGTATGTCGCTAAGATGAGTTTTGTTTTACATATGTTTATGTGGTGATATAATGGTTATGGCGTATTTGTGAATTAATTTCTAGTTGTTTGATTTTCCGAATCTGATTTTCCTTGGTTTAATCAGTTTTCTCATCTTCTATCACTGTTGGTATAGTACGATGTAAGAATGTAAAAGGGAAATGTTGATTAACGAATCATAGAAAACTATTAAGAGTCGTTCACTAACCTGATGAAAAAAACATAAGTGCCATTGATCTTTTCTTGAAAGATAAACCTCTTTTTTATTTAATTATAATAGCATATGTTTACATGGTCTGTATGTTTTCCAAGAAGTAATAGATCACCCCAATGTCCAAAATCATGAAGGCCCGTATGAGAGTAACATTTAATTTCATAGTTTGCGTAGTTAAATCATTATCGTGATTATGGGTACGGTTCCCGTGACATGGTTGCGATGCCTAAAAATTCGGGGGGTGCATTTCATGTTACCCGACTATAACAACTTCGGAATAATAAAACCCTTTGAAATAAAGTGAGATGAGCCTCGCCAAACAAAAATACATAAATTACGGGGCCCTTAATAAATGGTTAAAGTGAAGCATTTAGAATTCGGGATGGGCCGTTTAGTGAATTTCACGGCCCTCCCCAAAGATAATAACGTGCTAGTCACTTTAGGCACGCTTTTAATAATTTACTCTCTTAAACTCAGGTGCACATTTATGTGACCCAAATCCAAATCTCAACGGAGTCGAAATGTGTCAATAACCACGGGTGCATTGATGTGACGTGGTTCAAGATGTGTTTTCACGACGTTGCAATTCTTGTTAAAAATAATAATAATAAAAGTGGTAAAAAGTAAAAATTTGTACATAGGTTCAACATGTATAAAAATCAGATAAAATAAGCCGAATATGACAATTTAGCGACCGTGCTAGAACCACGGAACTCGGGAATGCCTAACACCTTCTCCCAGATTAACAGAATTCCTTATCCTGATTTTTAGTTCGCAGACTGTAATACAGAGTCAATTTTTTCCTCGATTCAGGATTCAACCGGTGACTTGGGACACCATAAATCTCCCAAGTGGCGACTCTGAATCTTTAATAATAATCCCGTTTCGATTGTCCTTTAATTTGAAAAACTCCCCTACGCCCCTGCGGGCGTAGGTAAAAAGGAGGTGTGACACTACCAAGGCTCAACAAACTCATACGTTCACTTTCATTTCCTCAGGTCTCTAGCAATTCATAATGATCATATTGGCAATTTAAAATAAAAATATTCCCCAATTATACATGACGTGGGTCCTAAACTACCCGAACAATTATCATATAGTAGCTACACACGGACTCTCGTCACCTAGTACGTACGTAGCCCCCTGCATTTAGCAACAATTACTCATTTAAAATACTATGGGGACAATTCTCTCTTACAAGGTTAGAAAGGAGACTCACCTCGCTCCAAAGTGCACTCCCAAAGTCCAAGAACGAGCCCAAGTCCTTAATTCGAAGCCGAACAATCCCAAACTAATCAAACAAAGTAAGAACTAGTAAATAAAGGCTTACAAGATCGAATTCTAGCCATTTAAGCAATTTTCTAACCATTAACACAAGTTTCCTAAATTCTGACCCCGGGCCCAGGTGCCCGGATTCCAAGATTTTTTGAAGGAAGTTATTCTCTATCACCTTAGGATCACAAATATATGATTTCTAGTTCATTACATGGCAAGTTACATGATAAATTCTTAGTTTAATTAAAACCCTAGGTCTAGCTCAAATCCTTAATTTTTACTAAATTTTTAGTTTTTAATCTACCTAATATACATGTATTTAAGCCAAGGATGAATGGAAATAACTTACCTCACAATGCTATATTGAAATCCCCTCTTTGGAAGCTTTAAAATCGCCCAAGTATAGAGTTGGAATGAAATAAATGCCCTAAGTCCCATTTTTAAAAGTTATCTCCAGGCCCCTGATGTCGCATTTGCGACAAAAAGTTCGCAAATGCGAACTGGCCCTCATCCTGTCTCGATCGCAATTGCGAAGAAGGGGTCGCAAATGCGGACCCTGCTGGGTTCGCAAATGCGAAGAAATGTCCTACAAATGCGACCACTGCCCAGCTCGGCCTAGCTCGCAAATGCGAAGCGGATCTCGCAAAAGCGAGGTTCGCAATTGCGATGGCCAACTCGCAATTGTGAGACCTGCAGCAGCAGCAAAAACACCAGCAAATCTGTTGTGTTTTCTTGCCTATCACCATGCTCGAATCTCACCCGAGCCCTCGGGGCTCTACTCCGAACACTCATTGATGTTATTAACGTCAATACCACACAAGAGGGGGGGGTGATTTGTGTGGTACCTAATTTTCACGTTAGAAGAACCTGGTTCTTATAAGTGTTCTAACTACAGTAGTTTGCGGAATAATAAGTACTGAAAGTAAAGTGCACAGAGATTTTTACGTGGAAAACACCTGGCTCAAAAGGTGAAAAAACCACGACCTACTACTCAGTAG
>MU782675.1:51644-65452 GCA_026770625.1 Nicotiana glauca | reverse complement strand
GAAGTCAATATCGAAAAACTTTCCGGGTTTTTCTGCCGGTGTCATAGCATGAGCAGAAGTAGAACGACTTGATGAGGCAGCAGCACTCGTAACAGTAGCACCCGTTCCCGCAACACTTTCATTAGCTTGGTTTTCATTCGTCATATTTCTGTAAAGTTGAAAACAATACAGAACTTTGTTAAATCAGTGAAGTTTTGATATTTTCAAACTGAATACCAAACCAAACATACAACACGTAACAATGATGAAGTTTTTATATACTTCAAACCCGTACGTTTATTATTCCGGTAAAGTTTTTATGTACTTTAAACCGGACAAAAATAATTATTGGAGTAGAAAGCAACAAGGCTTTAGTCTCCAACAAAGTATATAGAAACAAGTTTAAACATATAATCAACACAAAAATGATAATAATTTATAAATTCCTTAAGCTTGTGAGCGTTACTGTGTTAAACCAAAAATCAGAAAAATTGTTAGGAGAATTAAAGAAATCTGAAAAATAGTAGAGAATCAGAAATATTCCGAGTCCACAAGTCTCTTGTGTGTCCTTAAGGAATATTAATCCCCTCACACGTTGCCAAGGTAATGGATTAAATCCTCCCAGGATAAAACGGAATAAGCCTTCCTGCAACAGTGGCAATACAAACTGCAGGATACCAACGAACTCAAAGAAGGAGCAAAATCACACTTACGAATTTGAGAGAGAGAGACTGCGAATTAGGATGCAGTATATTCAGAAAGAAAGAAGTTCTGGAGTGTTTTTCGTGGGTAGAAAATGGAGCCATGCCTCATAATTTATAGGTAATTATCAGAAGAGGTGTCTAGAAAAGGTGCCTTTTCAGAAGAATACGCTTCCTGCCGCGGTTCTACAGTGGTCGCGGCAGAACCGCGGTTAGAGAGACTCTCTAAATCTGCCTGCCGCGGTTCTACCGCGGTCGCGGCAGAACCACGGCCAGAGAGGTTCTGGCGTATTTTCAGCAGTGATTTGACATTTAATTAATTATTAAATAATTAAATAAATTTTGTCCAAAAAATAATCTTATCGATCATTTGATAAATCCAAAGTCG
Organism: Nicotiana glauca; assembly: GCA_026770625.1. NCBI lineage: Eukaryota > Viridiplantae > Streptophyta > Magnoliopsida > Solanales > Solanaceae > Nicotiana > Nicotiana glauca. Next base: position 64,384 of record MU782675.1, on the reverse strand, counting down.
AAGCCGAAGCCGAGCTGAGCGACGACGACGTCGCGAGGGTTCATTCTCTTCGACTCCTTTTAAGAGCTTTAAGAAGTGATTCTATATATAAGCACATAAATGTGGTTGTCCCTCACCAATGAGGGACAAAGTGCAAGACAAAAGTTCACTTCTTCAAATTTCATTTTCCTTCCATTTTATTTCCTCTATTTCCAATTCACACTTCTTCTACTTTAAAGCCCAATGGCTTAAAGTGAAACAAAATAAAGGCGGAAAAGTTTAGCAAATAGCCACTTTAAACACCTACGATCAAACCTTAGCCACCCGTAAAGAAGCTATTAATGATAAATATTTGACATTTTATGTTAAAATTTGCATGTTTAATCGTCTTAGTAAAATTTATCTATAAATATATATGCATATAAAATATTTTACTCTTTGTGTCCCAATTTATGTGACGGTAAGAAAGATTTCTAAAATTTCTGGTCTAATAAGCCATTTATATTGGTAGGGATATAAATCATCCTATTTAGATTTAAAAAAATTACTTTAATAAATTATTGTGTCCTTTTTTTTGTTGCGGCCCTATGCCTGCGAGTATTATAATCTTCTAAAAAATAACTAAAGGAGAATAATCAGAGAGGATACTCTTGGAAAATGGTCAACTCCGGTGAAAGAGAAATACTTCTATATAAAAGCGGGGTAGACTAATTCAAAGGGACATTTTGTTAAAATCATAAAAAAGGAAATATTCTACCAAGACCATCCCCTTTGGGGGTCACGACATGCTAATTTCCGAAGGGAAATGATATGAGATGTTAGTAAAGAAGACCAGTGAAACATTTTCAAGACATGACCAATCTGAGTGATCCTTTGTGTATCTTCATTGAATAACATAGATATCCAAGCTACGATCATCAGCTATATAAGAAAATTTATTGCTTTGGCTCAATTAGAAATTACATTGCATGGACAAGTACACACAGTAGTCATACATTTTAAAATGCAGGCCTGCAACGTAAGCGGATTTAAGATTTAAAGTTTATGTGTTTTTACAATGATCTCAAATTTATATATAATAAAAACTGCGCTCATAGTCTAATTTTTATACATTTTAAATAAATTTCTTAATATATATATACAAGATATGAGCAAAAGCTACGGGGTTCCAGTAAACCCGTGTGTACTGTTTCTACTGCTTGCATCTAACAATATATAACAAGAGTTGAAAAGCAAAACAAAATGAGATATATTCCATTCGTAATTCACAGCAAGCACAGTCAAGACGTAGCACACCCCTTGGGGTGTGGCCCTTTCCCGAATCCTGTGTAAGCGCGAGATGACTTGTGCACCGAGCTGCCTATTTACGGTCAAGACACAGCAGAGAGAACAAAATAGGAAGGTGAGGAATTTAACCCTTGGTCAAAATAGGAAAATAAAGCATATAACACGTAGAATTTTAAGGAAAACATTAAGTCACACAAAGTAATTGGAAAATCATGCTAGCAATTAATAAATATCATCAACACAAGCTCGTGTACTAGGAAAATAGTTACTATGCAACAAAGAAAAAAGGATAATCAAAGTTGAAGGCAAAAGACCAGATAGTTGTTTTCTGAAGAGATAGACAAACAGTTTCACATTTTGATCCTGAATGGAAAGCAAAGTAACACCTGGCTATAACTACATCAAGATTCAACCCTTACTTCTCAGAAAATTACTGAATGCTTCGTCACATGCAAATAAACCAGTAATAAATATGGGTGTTAACCGGGTGGGCCGGGCCGGGCCGGGCCAGTATTATTTGGACCCGTACGAGTTTTGTTCCGGGCCGGTTCCGGGCTTGCTCTTAACGGGTTTAACGGGTTCGGGTTAATCCGGGCAAAAAATAAACCGTACGGATTACGGATTGAGGGGGCCGGGTCGAGCCGGATTTAGTATTTTTTTAATTTTTTTAAAAATATTTTGTATAACTATTGTAAGTTATATTAGTACTTTTGTATTAATATAAAGAATACAAAAAAGATGGAGAAAAATTGCACTTATAAATTGCAAGTGCTACATTTATTTCAAAATTACAAAATTAAAGTTTGCATTTAAAAAGTAAATTAACAAAAATTCATGCATAATAAATTAATAATACTTCAAATTAATCTAACAAACTAAAACATTAAGCATAAATACGTCTAATAATTTAAAATAACATAAATTGTCTTAAAATCTTAAAATAACACACATATAGCTTATTTTAAAAAGAATATGTTACCATCATATTCTATGATTTTAACATTTATAGTTTTATACCCTAAATATATACACTATATGTTAAATTCCAACAATTTTAAACTATGTTCATAATTGGTATATTCATAGTATATTTATGGTATATTCATAGTATATTAATGGTATATTAATGGTATATTCATGGTATATTATGGTATATTCATGGTCTGGGCCGGTCGGGGCCGGGCCGATTAAACCGGTATCGCCTACTATTCATCCAAACTGGGTTAACCAGGTTCGGTTAACCGGTATAAAAATTTAAACGGAACAAACCCCCATTAACCCCCCAACCCAGCCCACCGGCCCCTTATGAACCGGGCCGGTTCCGGTTTTAACCGATCTGGGCCGGTCTGATTCCGGATCAACCCGGCCCGTTCGACACCTATAATAATAAATACCAAACAATTAAGCATGGCACATCGCAACCTTAAAGTCTAAGCAAATTTCAAACAACAAAGTCTGGTATAAAATGAAGGGGAGTCTTCGAGCAACGTAAAGTTGTTCGAATCGTGGAAGCAACTGATAATGCTTGTATTAGAGTATTGTTAAGTTTAAAATTTTAATAATGATCAATAATTCAAAAGAAGCTTTAACTAATGATATATTCTTGTATGCAGATTTGATAAGAAACAATGTTGATAAAAAGAAAGAAGATCCTACTCAACGGCTATGTATTTTGAACTTTGCTCTATATGGAAAATAAATAAATCAGCCTAAGAACAAAGAAGGAAAGTCAATCAATCGGCATTGTCAAAGATTCTCAAGTGCACAAGAATGGAAAAAGAGATAATCACGGCCAGAGATCAAATCCAGAAGATTCTGCAAAAGCTCAAATCAAGGAGGAATGAAGGAAGAAATTCGCCAAGATTATATCAAATCAAGGAGGAATGAATGAAGCAATTCGTCACGAATAAAGATGAATCTAGCTGCCATTTCAAGCTAGATTCATGAGGCTACCCTTGAGTCTTTCTCTTGGATGTATATGCCTCACAAGGAAAGGACTCCTAGAATTGCTGCAATACAATCCCAGAAGACAAGGAAGTAGAAGACTCATCAAGCCATAAAGGAATAAGTAGAATAGCCATCAAGGTCACACAACTACATCATCTACTTCTATGCCTTTCTAGTTTTTAGTACAAGCGTTGTATTCTTGAGTCTACAAGTATCACAAAATATGGGAAGAATTAGAACACAAACGAGAGTTGTGTATACATTGAAAAAATTACTGTTGTTGCATACCATTGGTGGTAAACGTACTAAGACCATTACTAATGTAAACATTTATTAAAGATCTAAGATAACCCTTGTGATCCATGGGAGCTGAACGTAGGTACCACACCGGTGCTGAAACAGTATAAAAACTATTGTGTGTTCTTTACCTTTTTGTTCATTTAGTTTATTTCCACTGAAATCATTGGCCGTGCAAAGTTTAGTTGACAAAACTTGCACTTAGTCAACTAAGATTTTTAAATCGGTTACAATTCAGCCCCACTCTTGTACTTTCAATTGGTATCAAAGCAAGGCTCACGAACTTTGCTAAACAACAAATGAGGAAAAGATCATGGGATTAAATACACTTGTTGGAGCATTATTTCAAGAAGGAACCTCTCGGGTACGACCCCATACTTCAACGGTCAGCTCTTTTCTCACTGCAAAGTGTGCATGGAGACCTACATTATGTCATATGACATCAAAGTTTGGCGCATGATCAAAAAGGGAAATCTTCCAATTCTGCCAAAGAAAGATGACAATGGTCAAGTTATAATATCATCTGATCCTCTTGATTTAGATGATTACACTAAAGAACAATCAACTGTCATAACAGAGAATGCTAAGGCAAAATATCTATTGTACAATGCTACTAGTGGAGAAGAATATAAAAAGATATCAAGTTATGAAACTGCAAAGGAGATGTAGGATAAATTAGAGGTCATATATGAAGGAACCAACAAAGTGAAAGGAACAGGGATCAATCTCCTAGTTCGAGACTATGAATTATTTCAAATGAAGGATGGAGAATCAGTAGAGGAAACGTTCTCCAGGTTCAGCAAAATACTTGGAGACTTAAAATTATTTGGTAGACCAATCAAAAGCGGAGAACATGTCAGAAAAATTTTGAGAAGTCTTTCCACGATTTGGCAACCCAAAGTCATTGCCTTGGAATGTCAAGATCTTAACAAAATATCTTATGATGAACTTAGAGGTGATCTAGACAAGCAAATTCAAAAAGAAAAGAAGAAGACAGTTGCATTCAAAGCAACTGTTGCAGAACCAAAAAATGAGGAAGAAGAGGAATAAGGAGAAAAAAATGAAAACATAGCTATGCTCTCCAAAGTTGTGACTAGCATGATGAGGAAGAATAGAAATAGCATAAGAGGTAAATCAAACTTCAAAAAAGGAAGGATGAATAAGGATAATAATAAAAATGACGGAAGATGCTATGAATGTGGAAAACATGGACACATTCAAGCCCAATGCCCTGTGAAAAAGAAACTAAGCAAAAAATTTCAAAAGAAGAAGTCTTTTGGAGCTTGGAGTAATGAAGAAACATCTGATCAGGAAGAAATTGCAAATACGTATTTCATGGCCATAAAATAAGACATCAATGAGGACTCATGTGAACTTGGCCTCATGGCAGCCGAAGGAACATGTGAGGAAGAAGAGTTAGGTGAACTTGGTCTTATGACAGACAAAGGAACTAGTGAGGTACGTCTTCCTACTTGTCCTAATTGTTATGAACTCCAAGAATTTATTGATATTGCTCGTGCAGATATTGAGAGAGTTTTAAATGAACTCCAAAAAATCAAAAGAGAAAAAGAAAGACTGGAGTTTAAAGTTGGAAGTATGCGAAATTGAGAGAAATATGCTTCAAGATGAAGTCAATGAACTTTAACTTCAACTAAATGGATTGCGAAAATCCACCAGTCATATTTCTATTAGATCAAATCAAATTTCCCATCATAGATCTTCGACTAGAACTAGAAATCTTACTGCATGTACTTATTGTGGCAAAAATGATCACAACACTAACCAATGCAGGATTAGAATTAGCGGATAAAAAGGCTCTGAAAATCCCAAATAATCCCTCTTGTTTTTATTACGAAAAATTTGGCCACACTTCTAACCATTGCAGGTTCAAGGACAACGGAAGATGGATCTGGCAACCTAAGTCTTCTAATCAAGCTAATACTCAGAGCTCTAACATTATAAGATCAAATTTGAGATGCATGTCAACTGGGAAAACAAACCGGGTCCTCTTTTAAAGTCAAAAATATTGTTTCTACTACAAAGCCTCTTCAACTCCTGTATATAAATCTTTTTGGTCCTACTAGAACTGCTAGCATAGGTGGTGGAAAGTATGTCTTCATTATAGTAGATGATTTTTATCGACTCACCTAGGATCATTCTAAGTCATAAGGATGATGCATTAAGGAATTTTGAAGTCTTTTGCAAGAAGGTGTAGCAGGAAAAAGGTTACCACATATCTTCCATAAGAAGTGATCATGGAGAATAATTTGAAAGCAAAGCATTTGAGAACTTCTGCAATGATCAAAGGATCTCTCACAAATTTTTATCTCTATGATCGCTAGAAAAAAATGGAGTGGTGGAACGAAAAAATAAAACTTTTCAAGATATGAAAAAAACCACGATTGTGGGAAATTCTCTTCCACACCCTTTTGGGCAGAAGCTGTAAGCACAACATGTCACATCATCAACAGATGCCTAATTCGACCTATTCTCAAGAAGACTACAAATGAATTATAGAGAGGAAAAAGACCCAACATCAGTTATTTTCATCCTTTTGGCTGCAAATGCTTTATAGACAACAATGAAAAAGAAAATCTTGGTAAGTTTGATCCCAAAAGCGGTAAAAGTATTTTTCTTGGATACTCTCCCTCTAGTAGTGTGAGCACGTAATTTTTGCTCTATATATGAAATATTCCCAAAATTCCATACAAATGATTTTTCCTTATTTTTATAATTTTTGTGAATTTTGTGTTAATTGGTTGCATTTCTATTTGTGCATGATAATTCATATGAAAATAAAAAATATGCATTTTGCATTTAGGATTTAATTTTATATTTTAGTATTAATTTGTTTTAGAACAAAATATAAAGAAAATAACAAAAATGGTCCGTTTTGCCTTTTTAGTTCAAACTAGTATTAGTTTGCATTTTTTCTTTTAATTAGAAATTAACTAGGAAATCTAATTTTTAGTGTTAAGTTGATTGTGAGTTTATTTTAGCATTTTTAATAAAATCAAAATATATATAAAATACAAAAATGAAAACAAAATAAAAAGGGAGAAAACAAAAAAAAATAACAAAACAAATGATGAAAAAACAAATTAAAAGGATGGTCTTGTTAGAATACCCGAATTGGGCTGTTATTTTGGCCCAAAAGGAAAATTCCCATGCCCCAGCCCAATCCCAATTGTTACCCAACCCGGTCCGTCCCCATTACCCTCTAAACGACACCGTTTGGAGCCGAAATGATCTGAACCGTCGAGGTTCTTTTGATCAAACGGCTCAGAGGGAGGGTAGGCATATTATATAACTGTCCGAAACACACGCCCTCCCCTCTTTCTCGTCTCTTTCACCCCCACCCCCCTTTAGAGATGAAACCCTAGTTCAGCCGCCTTTAGATTCCATCGCCGGTGATGGCGGCGCCGATGCCAACGGCCGCCAGATTTACACTGTAGGTTCCCCTCAGCCCTCTCATTTCAAATACCTAAGCATCTTCCTCCAAATATTGGTCCACCGTCTCGAATATTGAATCCAAGTTTCGTCGGCGGTGAATGCTACCATTTCCAAACCACACCAAATTAACACCCCTTGTTCTCCTCGTCGCCCTCTTTCCGAATCCGTAAATGTTTTCCCTCGAATAAGCCTAGAAGTCGTTGAATCTTCGTTCAAAGGTTTTTCGGCCACCATGCAACTCTCTCCGTTCATCACCATATTAACACCATAGACTCATCTCCTCATCCTCTACCCAACCCTCATAGTCGCAGCCCTCAAATCTTGCCGGAGCGGCTCGAATTTGCATTTTAGTATTTTCCGGCCAAACCCTAAACCTCCCAACATTCCTTCAAATCCAGGGCATGTAATTCCTTAACATCCCTCATGGTGTTTCGACCACTATTAATGTTTAAGCGCTGTTGGAGATCAATTGAATTTCAAGATTAAGAGGCAGTCGAGTAGCCAGTGTAGTCGTGAGTCCTTTCTCTTTCTCTTTCTTTGCTATATGATTTTTCTGTTGATTAAAACCTTGAATGAGTCTTTCTAAGTTTCGATTAGTCATGGTTTGTTTAAATTTCAGTATTAATTTGAATTTTTCTTCAGATTAGTTTAATTTTAATTGATTGATTATTTTGTTCTGTTAGATTTAAAAGTTAGCCTAATTAGTTCAATAACTGAGTGATTAGTTTGATCGAAATTTATTCATGTCTTGATATAGTTTTTGGAGAATGACAGTGGTAAGATTTTGTTTGATAACAGTTGTGTTGGGGTAATTTATTTAGTTTAGTCAATTTTAATCAGTTTAAGTCAGTGAAAGGTTGGGTTTAATTGTAGTTGGTAAATTCAGATTGAAGGTAGGGCATTTTAGGCATTCATGAACTAGATAGCAATACTGGAACTTCTTAGAACCTTCTAAAGATGGGTGTAATTTGAATATTGAGGAAATTTGAGGTACCTACTTGCATAACAAGTTAAGAATTTAAGGGGTAAAAGGTAAATCGAATGAGGGAATAAAAAAAATCTGATGCTCACTTCATTGGTGTCTATAAAAAGGGCATTCCCATGCCTTGTTGAAAAAGTTTCAGCCTCCAAATTCCCCCCAAAAAAGCTCTTTCTAATTTTCAGATTTAGATTTGAAATTCAAACATTCAAAAATCCAAAAATAATAGAAAATCAGTAGAAAAACCAAAAATAGTCACTGTTTCATTGAGCAATTTCAGTTTTGGTCCTGATTTCCATCTAGTCTCTTCATATTTTATAGTTGTAGTGGAATCTGCACTTGTGGAAGGAGTTTTGGTAGGTTTTTCAAGTGATTTCACATCTGTTGGGTTTGGATTTGAGTAAATGTGGGTGTGACTGAGTCATTTTGGGTTCGCTATTGAATTATGTCGGTTGCTAGTTCATTCCTGGTTGGTTTGATGCTGTTTGGAGTATATTTGTAGTTCTGTTTGGATTTTTAAAACACTGCTGGGTATCGAAAAATTTTCTGGGTTGTTGCTTTACTTGCTAAGATTGTTTGCTGCTGCTGTTACTCGTTTGCTCCTGCTGATTACTGTTTTCTCTTGCTGTGATTCAAATCCAGGTACACCTTTTGAAACTGCCTCAATATACTTACGAGTTTGTGGAGATGAGTGAAATGCAGCATAATTCCTGATAATTTTGCATTATATCTCATGTAATCTCATGAATTTTAGTAGATCGTGATTTGTAATTAAGACTGAACTGTTATTTTGAACTATTTTGGATTGTTTGGACTGTTTCACACTTTAGTATAACAAATATAGTGTAAATAGATCTAACGAAGTTGGAGTTGATTGTTTAAACCTCATTGTAGTTGAGTAGTCTCTAAGCTTCAGCATGGTGATGCAAAAAAAATGATAAAATCAGATTATTAGTCAGTATGTGTATTGTAAATGTATGATTCTATGATTCAGGCTTCAATTTTTAGTAATCACCTATAGCTTCCATATATAAAATCAGGAAACATGCAAATAACTGAATTAAAAATTTCCTTATTAAATTGAATTGTCATTAGTAATTGTTAGGTTGAATTCTCATAACTGAATGGGCTTGAATTTCAGAACGCCTACTGACTGAGTTGAACTATAACTTGTCAAGTGAATGTGTCTTACTGGGCTCGACTTCCAGGCCCAAACGATTGCCTGCAATTACACCTTTCAGCCCAGGCCCACGATTGTCCTGCCCTTTGGGCGTATCTGATTAGTATTTTTATGAAGTTCACATGCAAGGCCCAAAATGATAAGGATCTGATTTCATGAAGGCACATAGACCCAAGTACAATAATTCTTAAATAATGTTAAATTAGGACTTTTCTTTTATTGATAGAGACGAAGCCCAATAGAAAATCATAGCCGTTTTAGGATTGACCTTTAAATAAATGATGAGACGAGCCTCGCTAAAAAATAAAAATACAAATTGTGGGGCCCTCAATAAATACTATAAAAAAATACTTAAAATTCGGGTGGACCGTTTAGCGAATTTCATAATTTTTCCCAAAGATAATAAATGCGTAGTTGCTTTAGGCGCGTATTTTAATAATATTACCTTCCTAAATACGGGTGCACATTTATCTGATCCAAATCTAAATGTCAACGAAGTCGAAATGTGTCAACAACCACGGGTGCACTGGTGCGACGTGGTTCGAGATACATTTTTTACGACGTTGCAATTCTTATTAAAAATAAATATATAATAAAAGCGGGTTATTAATAAAAGACACATAGGTTAGAACATGTTTTAAAATCAGATAAAATCAAATACAACAGTTGAGTGACCGTGCTAGAACCACGAAATTCGGGAATGCCTAACACCTTCTCCCGGGTTAACAGAATTCCTTACTTGGATTTCTGGTTCGCGGACTGTTAAACAGAGTCATTCTTTTCCTCGATTCGGGATTCAACCGGTGACTTGGGACACCATAAATCTCCCGAGTGGCGACTCTGAATTTTTAATAGAAGAATCTCGTTTCGATTGTCACTTCAAGTTGTAAATAACTCCCTTTATTATATCCCTTCACGGGGTGTAGTAACGAAAAAGGAGGTGTGACAAGTAGAGCATATAAATTTTTAACAAGCGTACTTTATCTATTGAAGAATCTATACATTTTATTTTTGTGGATACTAACCCTCGCTCATGGAATGAACAACTTCCTGAAGATTAGAAAATTTTCATAGTTTTAAAGTCTATCAATATAGGTGAAAACAGGCTGATCAGCAAGATTAGTAGACTAACAGTCCTACAGAAAATCAAGGATCTTCTACAACTGATCCAACAAATTCTGTTGAAAAGGATCCAACATTAGTTGTCCCAAATGAATGAAAAAGTGAGTCTGGATATCCACATAAGTACATCATTGGAGATCCTCAGGATGGAATGAAAACTAGAAGATTACTAAAGCATACATTGAATGTTGCTCTCATATCCTAGTTCGAACCAAAAAGGTGGATGAGTCACTTGGGGACAAAATCTAGATAATTGCAATGAAGGAAGAGCTGATCAATTTGAGAAAAATAAGGTATCGGAACTCATTCCTAAAAAAACCATCAAATGCATCCATTGTTGGAACAAAATGGGTATAGAAATAAGTTGAATGAATTTGGATAAGTTATGCGAAATAAAGCTAGACTAGTCGCACAAGTTTATTCAAAACAAGAGGGAATTGATTACGAGGAGACCTTCGCCCCTGTTGCCAGGTTAGAATCAATTTGCATTCTATTAGCCTATGTTGCTCACAAATATTTCAGACTATTTTAGATAGATGTGAAAAATGCTTTCTTAAATGGATTCAACTCTGAGGAAGTTTTTTTAAGAAACATCTAGGATTTATAAATGAATCCTTTTCAAATTATGTCTACAAATTGCCAAAGCACTGTACGGCCTAAAGCGAGCTCCTAGAGTCATTTTTGGTCGAATATGGGTTTGATAGAGGTAATATTGATACTACTCTTTTTATCAAACGATAATTTCTAGGTAATTGAATTGTACAAATCGACGTAGTTGATATTATTTTTGGCAGTACTAGCCCAATTTTGTGCAAGGACTTTTCAAACATCATGAAAGGAGAATTTAAAATGAGTATGATGGGGGAACTAACTTTCTTCCTTGGGCTACAAATCAAGAAAGTACATAAAGGGTTCTTCATTAGTCAAACAAATACACAAAAGAATTCATCAAAAAGTTTGGCATGTCTAATGCAAAAGCCATTGGAACACCTATGAGTCCATCAACTACCTTGGATGAAGACAAGGGCGATAAGAGTGTTGATAAAATAATGTATCGAGGTATAATTGGCTTCCTACTCTATCTTACAGCTAGTCGACCGAATATTATGTCCAACGTATGAAAATGTGCAAGATACCAGTCAACTCTGAAAGAATCTCACTTGACTGATGTTAAACATATTATCAGATATTTGATAGGGACAATCTACTAAGGTTTGTGGTATGAAAGTTTAGAAAGCTTTGATCTCAAAGGCTTTTCAGATGCAGATTTTGTAGGAGATAAAATTGATAGAAAAAGCACAAGTGGAACATGCCAATTACTTGAAAAATCTCTTATTTCCAGGCACAACAAGAAACAAAGTTGTGTAGCCTCTATCTACCACTGAAGTAGAATACTTGGTAGTAGGCAACTGCTACACACAAGTGCTATGAATTATGCATTAACTATTAGATTATGATTTATGTCTTAACTGTATTCCTATTATATGTGATATACCTGTGTTATTTGTCAATCAAAAAAATATGTGTATCATTCTAGAGCTAAGCAAGTTGATATTAAGCATTATTTTATATGTGATCATGTTGCTAAAAGAGATATTGTGTTAGAATTTGTAAATACTGAAAATTAGTTAGCGGATATTTTACAAACCCTTTACTTGAAGAAAGATTTTGTTTCGTTCATAAGAAAATTGGTATCTATAAAATTCACGCATAACTGTATTTAATGTTTTCCATAATTGTCTAAGCTTATTTTTCACCATATATTTTCTCGTGATTTTCGCCCCAAAATCTTTTATGTACTTGATTAGTCTATACATGCATTTATTGTGAACTGATGGCAGACTTGCAGAAGGCAACTTTTCAGTTGCTCTTCACACGTCTCTCCGAGAATCGAGGCAACCTCTCTAATCTTTTTTAACCCTTTTTCCCTCGATCATATATCCCATTCATTCATAGAAACCAAATTCTTATCTCTCTGGTTTCTTCTACTCATGGACAACCAAACCCTCTCATTCCTCCTCCATACCCAAAATAAGCCATTGCTTCAAGAAAACCAAATATGACCTTGTTGATATAGAATCCTCTAAAAGCACAAAAAAGGGAAAAAATGAAAGTGTAGAGTTTAGCCCTGAAGACAAGATGAACTACTATAGCCCTGAAGACAAGATGAACTACTATAGCCCTGACGAGAAGGCTAGGTTTGTTGCTTTCCAAAGAAAGTCGGTTGCTTTTGGAAAGCACTGTAAGTTTAAAGTTTATGTAAAAGTATCACTGCGATGTTATGTTTGTTTTTGAAACTCGGAAACTTGTCTCTCTATTTGCTATTATTGGTGATACTGTATATGAAGAGCATATGCATATTTTTTATGCAAATCTATTTATGAATGATAAAGGTTATCTAGAATCCATAGTTTTAGGAACACGTATTATTCTTGACTCTCATCAATTTGAGAAAATCTTTGCAATAAAGTTTGTTGGGTACAATTCTTTTCTACA
>MU782675.1:39261-50517 GCA_026770625.1 Nicotiana glauca | reverse complement strand
CCCCCCCCCCCCCCCCCGCCCATATAGGACCAAAGAATTTAAAAATTGAACATTGTGTTCTAGCCTACATTATTATTGTGACCACTTTGCTACCCCGAACTAGTTCATTGAGTACCCTATCTCTCAAAGATGTATTTATTTTGTATTGTTTGGTAAATGGTAAAGCTATTAACTGGTTTGTCTGGGTACGACAATACATGCTTGAAAGTATCAGGGATGTTTCATCTGCTGCGAATAACTTTTCTCTCTATGGTCCTAAAACTATCTCCAGCGCCTATGACAAGACTGCCTTTGCATGATGGGGTATACCTTGATTGAGGGAACATGGCTTAATAAAGACAAAGCATTGAAGTTCATCCCTAATCAGAGCATAGGGAATCAAATCTGAAGCCAACAAATCCTCTTCCTCAAATCAGTTGATGCTGATACAGCAAAATACTGCAGGTATTAAGGAATTACTAACCTCTATACAGGAGTAGGTGGACAAGATCAGGGAAGTAACCAACGAAATTGGAGCAAACGTGGCTATGCTATGGATCACTCTCCAAACCACAAGGAGGCAAGAGATCAGGTCCTTGCATGATGTCACTAAGAAGTTGACCAAAGTCACCAAAGATATTGATGCCTTTTATGACAGCTTCTGCACTAAAGTGATCAACACCCTGAAGTACTTCCGCAGAAGGAATTAAGCGTCTGGGATACTTAGACAATCATTTTATTTTGTTTTATATGGTAGTTTTAAGACTATTTCTTTTGGTTATGTCTTGGATGAGCATATCAGTTGACTATGCTCACTATAACTGCTTAGCTGTAAATAATTTTTGCCTGCTTAGCTAGTCTATTATAGCAAATTGTTTCTCTTCTCTTTTTGACTGATGTAAAGGGGGGAAGAAAGAAAAAGAGTACAGGTACAAGACAAGGGGAGAAACACACAAGAACCAGCTTCAAGACAAAGGGGCACACATGAAAAAGGGAAGTTCCTATAAATTAGTCAAACCCTTTTAAGATTATTGTCATTATCAAAAAGGGGAGATTGTTAAGTTTAGAATATTAATAATTATAAATAATCCAAAAGAAGCTTTTACTAATGATATATTCTTGCATGCAAATTCAATAAGCAACAATGTTGATAAAAGGAAAAAAGATCCTACTCAACAGTTATGTATTTTGAACTTTGCTCTACATGGAAAATAAATCAATCAGCCTAAGAACAAAGAATGAAAGTCAATCAATCAGCATTGTTAAAGATTCTCAAGTGCGAAAGAATGGGAAGAGAGCTAATCACGACCGAAGATCAAATCCAAAAGATTTTACAGAAGCTCAAATCAAAGAGGAATGGAGGAAGCAATTCACCAAGATTATATCAAATCAAGGAGGAATGAACGAAACATTCGTCAAGAATAAAGATGAATCTAGCTACCATTTAAAGCTAGATTCATGAGGCTACCCTTGGGTCTCTCTCTTAGATGTATATGCCTCATAAGAAAAGGACCCCTAGAATTTATGCAATACAATCCCATAAGACAAGGAAGCAGAAAATTCATCAAGCTATAAAGGAAGAAGTAAAAGAACATTCAAAGATAGACAACTACATCATCTGTTTCTAAGCCTTTCTAGTTCTTACTATAAATATTATATTATTGATTCTATATGTGTATAGGAAGAGTTATAACACAAACAAAAGTTGTGTGAACATTGAAAAAATTATTATTGTTGTATATGATAGGTGGTAAACGTACTAAAACTATTACTGCTGTAAATATTAATCAATGATCTAAGAGAACCCTTGTGATCCAAGAAAACTGGACGTAGGTACCACACTGGTACCGAACCAGTATAAAAACTATTGTATCTTCTTTACCTTTCTGTTCATTTAGTGTATTTTCACTGAAATCATTCGATGTGCAAAGTCTAGTCGACCAAACTTACACTTAGTCAACTAAGATTTTGAAATCGGTTACAAATCATCCCCTTCTTGTACTTTCAAGTATACCATAAGTAGTCTACATCACATACCTTGGGGCATGACCCTTTCCTGGATCCTGCATGAATGCTAGATGTCTTTTTGGATTGGGCTGCCCTTTAAAGTCTAGTATAACATGGAAGCACCTGCAAATATAGGAATTGGATCGAAACAGCATGGTATCAAATACATGTATAACTCTAAATGTCTACCTGTTAAGATATGTATACAATATTATAACTTAATCCATCATCCGCATGCATGTAAATATGACTTAAACACAATGATTTGTACTCAAATAAATGTCTAAATTTCTCTTTTATATGAACTAGATGGTGAAATCTTAAGGATGCTCAATGTCGTGACGTTTCTACTCTTCCTACTTATCAAAAGAAATAAAGAAAATATTGGACAATAGCCTTCACGGATAAAACTTCATTATCTTATTAACTACATTTCTTAATAGTACCTAATTTCTTAGAATGAGCGACACAAGGCATTATTAAGAGTCAAGATCAAAATTATTCAGAAAATATATTTGTTAAGGAGCTCTACCTAATTTGTCTTGGATAGATTATCCAAAGAGAGAAACCGAAACATGAATCTTGCTACTATAACCTAATTATCAACCTAAATTAAGGGCCTAATCATGAAGTAATACCGACAGAGACTTGCAAAAAGAATTTTGAAAATGAAGGCAGAAAAAGCATTCCAACAGGAAGAAGATTCATCGAAGATATTTATATAATCAGTTAAGGTAATAGTTTCAGTGAAAGGACTATGGGGTTAAAGTATACTAAGTGCAAAAGGGAATTAAGTTAAATTAATAAAATAAGTGTTCTTGTCAAATGCTCGAGCATGCCTAATTTACAATCGTAGTAAATAAATTTGACTATTGTAAAGCAAGAAATAATTATAAATTAATAATAATGAATAATTAAAAGAAATAGTAATGAAATAATTTACACAACAATTTGGCCTTGCAAGTGAAATAAAAGCTCAAAGAAATAAATCAAAAGAAAGGATTGACAGAATTGAGTGTCAACACTTCATTCCCTTATTTTGTTCAGCGTTTTTTTGCAGAAAACTAAGGGCTTTTTGTATTGATTGTTATCTATCACTTATTTTTTGTATTATCTAGCCTTTTTTCAATTTATTAAATCTAAGCTCGACGAACTGATATTATTATCATGTAAATAGATTTGCAATGGAATCGATAGAAGAATCTAGACAGAGAAATAGAGAGGAAGTCTAGAGAGAATTGAGAATATTTCTTATCTTTGAAGAATGAAAAATTATAACTGATTTGAGGAAGAGCACTATTATGTAATAGAATCACATGCCTTTCACCCCTATCTTTCAATGTGACCCCTAAGGTTCTTTTATCTATACTTATGCCCCATAGTTAGTTACACCACCTAAACTAACTAACGATCTAACTGCTCTTGATACTCACCCTCAAACTGGAGAATGGAAAGCATCGAACATTCCCAGTTTGGACATCAACATCTGGTAATGAGCAACTCCAAGTCCTTTGGTCATCATGTCTGTTGCTTGCTCTTTAGTAGGAATATAGTGAGTCGATATCAGTTCACTTTTGATCTTCTTTCTTACAAAATGGCAATTAAATTCTATATGTTTTGTACGCTCATGATAAATTAGATTTGCAGCTATTTGTAAAGCTGTTTTGCTTTCACAAAAAAACCTTTACTGACATCTGTATGGATACAACAAATTCTCTCAGCAATCTTACGAGCCATACTAGTTCTGCACTAACTGCAGCCATACTTCTACTTACTGTCTATTTCTTCTTAGACTTTCAGAAAGTTCAGTGACTCACTAAGTTTAATTACATGCCCTATTACTGATCTTCTGGTGTTTGGATATGCTACCCAGTCATAATCAAAATAGGCTGAGATCTGGTCTAGTGATTCCTTTTTCAATAGTATTTCTTTACCTGGTAACCATTTTATATAATTCACTACTCTCATAGTTACTTCTAAGTGTAATTGTTTAGCGCGTTGCATAAATTGGCTCAGGACCTGAACTCCAAAGTAGATATCAGTCCTAGTTATGGTCAGGTAAATTAATTTTCCAATCAGCTTATGATATCCTCCAATTTCGTTTAGCTCTTCATCTCCTTTAAGTCATATATGTTTGTCATAGTCAATAGTATTAAGCTTTTGATTTTGCTTAAGAGGTGAACTTGCAGGTTTTGCACCATTGATTCCCAACTCTAATATGAGCTCTAGTGCATACTTTCTTTGATTTAGCCGTATGCCTTTGTGTGACTTCATGATTTCAATCCCCAAGAAATATATCAATTCTCCTAAATATTTTAATTTGAAGATTTACGAAAAGTTCTTTTAACTTCATCTATCATATCATTGTTACTCCCAATGATCATCAAGTCATCCATATATACTAAGATGATCACTATGTACATACATTATTTCTTTGTAAACATGAAATGATCATAGGCACTTTGCAAGTATCCTACCTTAGTAAGAACATTAGTCAGCTTTATATTCCTCTGCCTTGATGTCTACTTGAGTCTATAAAGGAACTTGAGTAACTTGCAAACCTAAGACCCCCAACCTATGGAATCCTTGTGGAAAAGTCATATACACCTCCCCATAAAGATCACCCTTCAAAAATACATTGTTCGTATCCATTTAAAATAATTTCCAACCCTTAGAGGCTGCAAGACTGATCATAGTCTTCATTGTGACCATTTTTGCAACAGGTGAAAAAGTTTCATAGTAATCAAGACCTTCCTATTACGTGTAACCTTGGCCACTAAGCGTTCCTTGAATCTTTCATTCTTACCGCCTGCTTTATATTTGACCTTGTAGACTCATTTTGAGCCAATTGCTTTCTTCCCTGGTGGCAAGTCTACTATCTCCCATGTATTGTTAGCTTCAAGGGCCTGAATTTCTTCTTGCATAGCTTTAATCTATGTCGCATCTGTACAATCCTCATAGAAAGACTTTGGTTCTGTAAGTACAGAAAAGGTAGTGAGGTAGGCTTGGTAGTGCTTTGGCAAATGTGTGTAACTGACATAGTGAGAGATTGGATATGCATTCTATCCGGATAGTTTTCATCTGGTGACATAATCTTTGAGCCAAATTGCTGGTTTTGTTCCTCCGGTGGATTTCCTAACGGTGGAAGGTCCTGCATTATCAAGTGGTCCACTAATGTTTAGGTGTGGAGATGGCCGCAACTGGTGATCTACTTCTTGTTGCTCTTGTAAATGTGCGAGGTTCATCCACAACTACTTGAGGTTTAGCTACAACATCTTCCAATCCATTTGGCATATCCATATCTGCTCCTACTAGCTAATCCAAGTTTACAACTAGTGAGTCTTTTGTTGTGTGGCTTGATTGAGACAAGTTAGCAAGAACTTCCTCTCAATCCATATTGGTATTGCTAGAATCTTCCTGTGATGTAACAGGGATACTCTCAACATCTTCTCTTAGTGTACTAGTGGTCATGTCTACTGGTTTAAGAGTGAATAAATCCTCCTGATAGGTTTCTTCACCTTGAAAAGGAAAACATCTTCTCTAAAGCTTACATCCCTGCTGACAAAGAAAATGTTAGATTCTATATCAAATAGTTTTTATTCTTTTTGTATCTCTGAGAACCCTGTCATTACTTCTCTTCTTGCTCTAGGAGCAAATTTATCCTCTCTAGGTAGAGTACTGACATAACTTAAACAACCAAACACTCTCAAGTGATCTATTTTCGGTTGTTTACCATATAGCAATTCATAGGGAGATTTCTTATTTAAAACCTCTGTAGGTATCTTATTGATTAGGTACAATGTTGTCTTAATATATTCTCCCCAGAATCTGATTGGCACACTACTTTGAATCTTGAGTTCTCTAGCCACATCAGGGATATGCCTATACTTTCTTTCCACAACTCTATTCTATTGTGGAGTATATGGACAACTACTTTGATGAACAATACCAAATAAATTGAATAACTCATTACACTGATTATTGAAAAATTATGTTCCATTGTCTGTTATCAATGTCTTAATCATAGTACCAAATTGATTTTTGATCAAGGAAAGGAAAACTTTCAGCACAACAAAGACTTCACCTTTTGATTTTAGCAAAAAAGTCCAAGAAGATCTACTATAGTCCTCCACCAGAGTAACAAAATATTTCTTTCTATCATAGGTTGCTTCTTAGTAAGGGCACCATATATCAGCATGTACTAATTAAAACACATAGTTTGAACTACTATTACTAATAGGAAATTTCAATCTACTTTGTTTAGCTAAAGGGAAATTTGATAGTCCCTTTGCATCTCTAGCTTAACTTTATTCCTCAATTATGATAAATATTGCATGGCATTTGTAGAAGCATGTCCTAGCCTTTGATTCCACAATGTGATGGTCACTCCTTTTTGTGAAATAAACCAACAGCAATAACATCTCCTCTACTAATTATGTAAGGACCACTATCTTCTTTACCAATCCCCAATACCTTGCCACTATATAGTCTTTGAAAAACACAAAAGTCAAGGAAAAATATACCGAACAACATAGTCCCTAGCCAACTTGGACAATGAGAGCAAGTTGAACTTAACATCTGACACATGTAAGACATTCTTTATTTTCTGATTCTCTAGATTTGTAGCTTCTCCAGAATGTGTGATCTCAGACTTATCTCCTGTAGGTGTTTGCACTACATAACTACTTTGTCCCTCTATTGGTCTAATGGAATCCAAAACATTTTTGCAGAAGGTCATGTGATGTGGTGCCCCTGAGTCTATTATCCAGTTATATATACATACATTGGATACATTAGACAACAACGACATAGTACCTACCATGTTTGAAGATTTTGTCAACTCTAAAGGGCCTGCATTCCTTTCTCCTATTGAAGTCTTTTCCAACAAATTTACCAAATGTTTGTATTGTTCTTATGTGAGATAATTTCCTTGTGGCTGATATTTGGCTTCAATACTTGCATTTGTGTTAGCATTATTAGCAAAAGTTTATATGTACCTAGTTTCCCTTTTTTCTTGCTCTTGAAATCTGGGATGTAGTCTATTATCTGGTAGCAATTCTCCTTCAGATGGCCCTTATAACTACAGTGCTCACAACCAACCCTGGTCCCTTTCCTTTCAACATTTGACCCCTTCCTGCAAGCATTGTCAGTGGTTCCTTATTTGGTTCCACAAAACCTATTGCTCTTTGATTCTCCTCTTGCACAGCTACTTCATAGGCTTGGTTTACTGATAATACTAGTCTTCTTTGCAGTACATTGCTCCTCACTTGACTGTAGCTTTCAATGAGTCTTATAAGAAACTGTAGCAATCTTTATCTCACTAGATGCTCCACATAGGGCCTCGATTCCTCACAGTAACAAGAAGGCAATGGTTCCAAAAATTTCCAATTCATTCCATAGATCTTTTATCTTCGAGAAGTATGAGGTAACAGACTCTGTTCCTTGCTTTAGACTTGCAATTCATAGTTGATATATCCTAGTCAAATTATCCTTATCAATTCTCTCCTTAAGCTCATCCAATCCCTTCTTCGCACTAGAAGCATACATAATGCTAGGTACCAATTCACTTGCTACGGTGTTACTCAATGATGAAACCACAAATGCATTACATCTTTCCCACTATGTTTCCAATTTACCTATGTACGATCCCTTCAGACATATACCATTGATAAACCCTAGCTTGTTCTTTACTAACAGTGCAACCCGTATTGCTCTGCTTCACATAGCATAGTTTCCAGGCCATGTGAGATTTAACGAGATCAATTCCATTCCAGGTGCATCTGAATCTCGAAGAAACAATGGGTGATTGTGAGGTAATTGTCCAATTTCATCAGTCACCATGATTAAGCTTGGAATTTTGCAACTACGATGTTCCGATCTATTCAATTACAGCAATATTTGCTCTGATACCATGAAAATTTTTATTAAATACTAGCTCGACGAACGAATATTATTAACATGCAAATGGATTTGCAATGGAATCGATCGAATAATCTAGAGAAAGAAATAGAGAAGAAGGCTAGCGAAAAGAGAGAACATTTCTTATCTTTGAAGAATAAAAAATTAAAACTAATTTGAGGAAGGGCACTATTATATAACAGAATCACGTGCCCTTCACCCATATCTTTCAATGTGATCCCAATTCATAGTGGCTGGTCAGATTTTGGCAACAAGCTTATCTGAACTCAGTTAATTCTATTCCTTATTGTTTACCTATAAAATAGTACAGTTAAATTTGTTACATGATTTATAGATAAGATAACTGATTTGATGCAAAATTGATAAATAAGTAAGATTAAAAATAAGACGTAGTGATTAAAATCGAAAGACATGACAAGCCTAGTTTCGGGAGCAATGTCTCCAAGACAAAAATAAGAACAATGTCAAACGACAAGGGAAGTTATTTTATGTAGCTTAAGAATGGAATGTGGCATAAATTTGTATGCTTACAATGATTTTTGAAACTATTATTTATAGCTATGCTAACATGATCCTAGTATCACGCCCCTCTTAAATGAAAATAAGATGGCCATTAATGAATATGTAACGGTAGGCCACGAATGCAAATATTTTGTACAATGGATGCCCGTTTAATTCTAGGGATTAGTCTTACTGAATGTTATGAGGTGACAAACATTCAATCCACTCATATTATTGTGCTCCCTTCAGTCTCTATCCGATACAAATTACAATTATTGTTGTTCCCGGTACTGATTGTTGCTCAATTTATCTTCTGCTTGTCTTTGATTACATGTGTCATGCTACTATTAGATTATTTAATATAAACCAATTTTATTCTATAGAGATAGTCCCCCTGCTTTTCGGTGGCATATCTTTGTGTCACCGGGAAGTTGGTGAAGATCTCTTTCTTGGTAGAAAATCTTCTGAAACCTTCTAAACAATCTCTGACGCTTGATAGGGCTGAAGTCTTCTCGCATTTAATACGCCGAATACGTGCTGCCCATGATTCAACAATATTTTTGTCGGTTCTCGAGGTAATCATGACCATGATTTTTGTCGTCTATATCTTTACTTATACTCATCATTTTACCTCTTTCAATTCTAAAATTTTCATGAGTTCATTATCTTCTTTGCTATTAACCATCTTCTTATTTCATCTCTTTTCAATTTTCTTTAAAAAACTCCATCATCTTTTTACTATTATGGCTTCTTCTACTAAGTTTTTTGAAAACTCTATTCTTCTCTTCTATGGAGGCCCGAAGAAAAGCAAAGATAAAGAGGTAAATGTTGATTCTGATCCTCTCACGGTAAGAACCATCATCCCAAATATCCGAGCACTGTCAATTACTTCCAAGAGAAGTTTCCCTTTGTGCCTCCAAGGACCTGGGCTATTAGCAGGTATCCTTCCTCTATTCGCCCTTCCAGTATTCCTATTGTGAAGGAGGACTATAACTGCCCAGTCCTTAACATCATTTCCCCTGACCTAATAGAGCGGGTTACCATCACCAAGGATGGTTTTAGGCATGTTTATGTGTACCTCTTCACCTTGGATTGTGACGACCCAAAGGGTCATCACCTATTTTCCTCATCTGTTACGTGCTTTTGAGGCCTTGAAAACCTCATTTTCTATTGCCTCGATTTACGTGGGCAGTCGGGGCGCGTAGCCGGAAAGCTTTTATGTTGAAATGTGTGGAATCTGTGAAAAATTTGAAGAATTTTGATATTAATATTATTATAGTTGACTTTGGTCAACATTTTTGGTAAACGGATCTGGACCCGAGATTGGACGGTCCCGGAAGGTCCGTAGAAAAATATGGGACTCGAGCATGTGCCCGGAGTCGAAATCCGAGGTCTAGAACCTGAGTAAACGAATTTCTCTATTAAATTATTTTTCTGAAATTATTAAGAAAAATGGAAAGGAAAATTGATTAAAAGACTATGGTATCGGGCTCGTATTTTGGTTCCGATGCCCGGTACAAGTCTTATATATTGTTTAAGCGCTTTCTGTAAAGTTTGGTCGAAATCGGACGTCGTTTGACGTGTTTTGGACTATAAGTTCCAAGTTTTGAGGCTTGATTCTATGTAAATGATGTTATTTTGGCGATTCGATCATGCGAGCAAGTCCGTAGGACGTTTTTGAGGTTGTGTGCATGTTTGGTTTGGAGCCCCGAGGGCTTGGGTGAGTTTTGGATAGGTCACGAGAGCATTTTTGAAGTTAAATCACAGTTGATGCATTTCTGACCTGCAGGCTTCGCATTTGCGAAGCTTGGTTCGCAAATGCGGTATAGCAAATGCGAACGGCAATTCGCAATTGCGAAGATGGCCCAGGTCTATCAGTCTCGCAAATGCGAGATTTACCATCGCAAATGCGAAAAGGGGAGGCCTGGTTTGGGATCGCAAATGCGCCACTGGACTCGCAAATGCGAAGGAGGCCTGATCGCAAATGCGACCCTCCAGTCGCAAATGTGAAGTCTCCGCCTAGTTGGAGTGTTCACAAATGCAAACTACAGCTTCGCAATTCCCAAGCCTGAGATGTTCGCAAATGCGAACTTATGTTCGCAATTGCCGTATCCGAAGCCCAGCAATTTTTATACATAGTCGAAATTTCATCACTTTTCACCATTCTTTCAAAACCCAAACCACATAGGCGATTTTTCAAGAGCAAACTTCATCCCAAATCACTTTTAAGTTGATTTTTACTCAATTCTTTCAATCTTTAACATCATTAAACATGTTTTCCACTTGAAATCAAGGATTTTTATGGGTGAAATTAGGGTTTTGGGCAGAACCTAGGTTTTCTAGAAATTGGGGAGTTGGACCTCGATTTGAGGTCCGATTTCAAAGTAAATTATATATTTGAACTCGTGGAGGAATGGGTAACCAGATTTCGGTTCGAACCTCGAGTTTTGACCATGTGGGCCCGGGGGCATTTTGGGAAATTTTGAGTAAAACTTTGGGAAAACCATTTTTATGCATTCAAACTAATTCATATAATGTTTATTAAAGTAATTGAACAAATTGTGATTAGATTCGAGCGAATTGGAGGTGGAACTGTGAGGTAAAGCAATAGTTGAGGATTAAGCAATTTTCAAGGCTTTGGGGTAAGTGTTTGGTCTAACCCTAGATTGAGGGAATAGGAGTTGAGTCTTGTTGCTAATTGCAATGTGATCGAGTACGATGTATAGGCATGGTGACGAGTATCTATACATTAGTGTCTAGCATGACCGTGAGTCCTTATAATGTGATTATCATGAGCTGGCTATGAATTCCATATTTATTGGAGGATGTCTATATACTGTGAATAACGTT